>BMAO01031401.1:0-195988 GCA_019973975.1 Trichonephila clavata | reverse complement strand
TTAAAAGATGACAGTCAACGAGATTGATACGGATATGATATGTGCCTGCAAGGGTGCCAATTTCGTCATCAGAAAAGGCTTTAAAAATACGAGGCAAATTTGATACTGTTGGCTCTTGATAGGCACAAGTGGAAACAAGTGGTCTGAAAATTTTCGATAAACAATCAAAGCAGACTACCTCGTTAAATTTTTTTTTCTAATTTTTTTCATTGTAAAATTTTATTTTTTATTTTTATGGATGGCGTACATGATAGCGAGTCGTAGTCTTCGCCTCAGAGACGTTAAGGTTGTATGACTGACTGATTGTTTGATTGTTAATTAACGTCATATTCGGAAGCAAAGGTTATTGGTGAGTGTGTGCTTATTAACATTATACTTAAAGTAACACGAGGGCTATTTACGCCCCACCACGTGAATTTGAACCGTGGTCAAGTAACAAGGACGACCCTGAGCCGGTTTTCCGCTTTCCCAACTTCCACCCCAGCTAACGTAGGGACTTTGAGCTTTGGCAGTTTGAACATATATCAGATATGGCTGGGCATCCTGACTTGAACTCGTGACTCGACAATTCCGGCCTTGGGATATGCGTCCATGACCCCTAGGGTATCTTGCCCATTATATTGTTAACAAACCTTGTACTTATAAACCGCTATAAAGTGACAATGACATGTCACTTGAGGTAGCTCTCCAACTTCTAAACTTCCCCATGTTACCAACATTGAGCTTCAACAAATTTAGCTTCTTATTGATCATGAATAGCTCGCCGTGAAAAAGGTCTAATGCATCCTAAGTCCTCACGTCGATGTGACGAGGCCGACATCTGAGCTGGCAACCCCTTTCCTAACTACCACACCACACCAACGAGAAGACATTTGAGCTCACAACAGATTTAACTAAGCTCGAACTCACGAAAGGTGGTGCACAAATTCGTTACCTTAACTACGAGGCTACCGTAGCCACTTGAGGCGACATGGATGAAGGAATTGAAACAACAGCTCAGATGTCGACCTCTTCGTCTGGCCCTGATTCAAATTTAGGAAGCTCATTGGCTGTTATCAGTGTTTTGCGTCTAGAAAACATTCTCAGCAACCATATATATATAATACATTAACTCCTCTTAATTTATAAAGAGTTTTGTACTTTTTTAACAGCAATTTATTTTTAAAAAAATAAGAGCGCCTTTAATATTTTAAGTTTATACGTAAATAAAGGGATTAAATATACAATGGTTTTTAAGAAACGCCCAACTAATAGTATAATTATTAATTGGCTTTTTAACAGCTAAGTGACTTACAATCATTCTGATTCTGATTATTGTTTGAAGCTTGAGGGACATTTTCATGAACTTGTGGAATATATTTTTTCTGTAGAGTCACGCTTTCAAGTCCTGATGCTAGTAATGATTAAGCGCGTAGAAAGAGAGTGATGTTGGTTAAATCCGTAGAGAGAGAGATAGGCTCTAAGTCTTCACTTTCGTATGGTATGGAAGTTTGGAAAAGGGGGTTCAATCACGTGCGATCTTCGTCATTTGACCAAGATACATGGGCAATAGCCCTCGTTTAGCTGGTAAGCAAACCTAAGCTACCATATATTCTCTTTACTTGCTTCCAAGAAATATTTTTTTAATTATAATGAACAAATACCTCATATTTATAGTGAATAACTCCCCATATGAAATAGTAAATATTAATATATGCAATAATAATTATTTTTAAATGTATAATAAACTCTCTCTCTAGTCTATAAAATGCTTTTAAAAAGATGAGTTGAACTAGGAAATAAATAATTTATTCAAGAACGTCACTAAAAGAAAATGGCACTTCATCTACGAGTCGCAAAATGAGAACTTGGGGGAGTTCCCAGACAGGGGGAGAGCACGTGAGGTAATGACTAATGCATTCCCTGTCTGTCTTTTTTGTCCAAAATGGATCTGATTGCTATCAAAACAAATGCCGTAGTCGTGCATGTGTCTATCGTCCATAGTAAAAAGTTTTTAAAATTCAGTGAAGCAGTTTTTTTCTGTATTTGAATCCTTTAAAAAATTTCTCAGACAACTTGTGTGTTTTTTATGTCTTGCTAATACTGACTCATTTTTTGCTTGACAATTCATGTCACCATTTCTATTTTTCAACTGTGTATTACTTGAACAGTTTCGTAATGGATTATAATCATATAATAGCACTTTTAAAAGTAATGCTACAAAAAAAATGATGGTTTCGTTTAGGGTTAAAGGTATGAATATAGTTTCAGTAATTAGTATTATTAACAACAAAATTGCGAATCTCAGCTTTTCGAGTAAATTTGCAGCCTACGTGACGAGGGTCGCTCTGAAATTTTTGAGATACTCCTAGGTTTTTTAAGTTATTCTTACAAAATTTTAGGAGTGTTAAAAGCAGTCTCATCCAGCATCAGTGAACTTTTGTAGACGAATTTTTCACAGATTATAAATGCCTCAAACCATTCATTTCTTAAAATTCATGAAAACAAATGTTTTTACTGCTACATCAATCTCTTCTGAATCAAATTTCTTTGTGTTTTTTGTTTCGGTTCTTTTTTAGATTAAAAAATAACTGAAAGTCACACATAGATAGATCCAGAAAATAAGTTAGACTCTATCAATTTAATCTGTTTTTGTTTAAGAAACTCAACTGTTAATCTGGCTGTATGGTAAGACGCATTTTCAAGGTGAAGCATTAGTCCCATAGCATTCACTTCTTGGAGAATTTTTGGAAGACATTTAGTGGTATACTAGTTTTCTGTTACTGTCTTCTGTCCTTCCAACTTGATGGCTTTCCCCAATCCCGTACTTCTGAAGAAAACGGCATACATTATTTTTTTTCACTGTCCGTTGTCTTTTCACCATTGTCAGTGGGGTATCATCTTCAAAGACCCATACTTTGCTTTCTTAACGCTTTGGAACGTCAAAAAATGGTAAGTACGTTTAATTATCCTTTACAATTTTAGGAATGGTGCGGTGGCCACCATGATTTAGAAATTTAAGGGTTTTTTGTACTGATTCTGACACACCACTCTTTTTGGTGCTCAGTTAGACTATGGGGAACCCAATGCCAACTACTTCTTTCATTTTCCTCTTTTTTTTATACTACTTTCTTCATGAATAACTTTGTGTATGGCTGCGGATCCAATGTTAAGTTCCTTCTGTATCATTTAAAAGGTACAGCGATTATCATCCATTGACTTTTTTTATATGACAAACACATTATCTGCGATTACTGCGGACCGTGGCCTTCTTGTGTGGTCTTCTCCTGAAGAGAATTGTGATCACTGCAAAATTTATTAAACCATTTGAATACAGTAGCGCGACATGGAGATTCATCACTAAATGCTAATTGCCGCTATTGAACGCATTCCTCTTGATTTAATCCAGCTTTAAAATCATGGAAAATCATAGCACGATAATGTTGTGACGTCAACTCCATTTTCTGTTGTCGCGTCAACTCCATTTTTTATTCTCTCTAAAATTTATTCTGTGCTAAACAACTTGAAGTAAGTCAGCAAAAAGTCGTCTGCTGAGTTAAAACACTTTGTATTTTTAAACTAAACCGTTAATTTAGCTTTGTAACTTCTAGTCTGAATGCATCTAAAAAATTTCAGTTACCCTCGTTCTCTTATAAAAATTAGAAATCTCTTGCACATGTAGCTATTATGCCCAATTAGCACTATTATAGTCGCGGAATCGTTGACAGAATATATTTTATAGAGTTGTGGATTAGAGTCCTGATGCCACTAGAGACCCTCCGTGTAGAAGGATGATGCACATTAAGGCCAATAGTCCTAACATCAAAATTTAGAAAGTGTGTTCTTAGCTCAGGTGTCATCCTCATCACTTGACGGAAAACTGAAACTACAAAATTCTTCAGGAATAGCCCTTCAAATAGCTGCGGCAGCCTAGTGGTCAAGTTAACGCACTCGTGGTCAGCGTGTCCTTAATTCGAACCTAGTACTGCTGAAGACCACCGTGTATGGGGACGATGCATGTTAAATCTCTCGAAGCTCAAACGTCCTCCTGTTTCGATATGGGTTTCCAGCTCAGTTATCATCCTCGTCACTTTACCATAGTTCAGAATTACTAGGTGATCCGTCGCCAAAAGCCTTCGTGTAGCTGAATAGTGGTGTTGTTGCTTATGCCACCTGTCTGACGTAGTCAGATCGAGGTCCACGAAATCCATCATGGCAACGGGCTAGAGATTAGACTGTCATTAGCCTAAGCTTTGAGCCCATGAAGGTGACAGTACGATTTTGCTCACGATAGATGGCGACACCATTCCGCCCACAGATTTAACGAGCACGTGCTCCGTTTTGTTCTCGGCGAGTATTTGGAGGCATCAGGCATCGAACCCAGGCCTTCCGGTCTGGCGTCCGATCCTCTATCCCTACCCACGGCCAAGCTGGATAGTGAATGAGTGAATATTAGCGTCGCACTATTCAGCTACACGAGGGCTTTTGGCGACGGTCCGCGTAATTTTGAACCAGGGTCAAGTGACGCGGACGACACCTGAGTTGGCACCCCTCTCCTATTTACCACACCACACCAACGGGAGGACATTTGAGCTCTCGACAGATTTAACGTGCATCACTATCCTACACGGCGGGTCTTCAGTGGTACTGGGCTCGAACTCATGACACGCTAGTCATGATCTGATGCCTAGACCACTTGGCTACCGCGACCACTCGTGTAGCTGAATAGTGCGAAGTTAATACACACTCACTCTATGTAGGTGGTATTCAATAGCTGGTCGTATGTCTCATTAAATTGTTTAATAGAGAGAATATTTTTGAGAAAATTAAATTCGTACTCAGGCTTTCATCTAAAGATTAAATTCGTACTCAGGCTTTCATCTAAAGATTAAATTGTTCTCTTTTTTTATTTTATTGAAAAATTACTTCCTTAGAAACAGTTATTCCTACTTTTCTAAATTTTAAGAAAAGCATTATGTATAATTTATTAGTTAGTTATTTTGGTTGTGCGAAATATATGTTTTAATATTTTAACAATGTATTAACAATAAATTAAAAGGTATAAAAAGCGACTTTTAATGGAACACATTTCCTACCGAAAAAAATCCCTACAAATTATATTAATTTTATTTAATAAGATAAATGAATTTCTTTTTTGAAATCAGTCTCATTCCAAAAAAAATTAATTTTACCATCACTAGAAAAAGTGGTTCTATAAAGGGTTAAAACCATTTGCCATCGATTCTCACCTTCCTTTGTCTGCATTCGCTGTCTTATCAATTAATTGAATTTCTCAGAAAACAATTTTATCGCCTTTTGAAAATTGAAAACAAAAAAGAGGAGAAAAAAAGTACCGCTTCCTATTAAAATCGTTCTACTATTCTTTAAAATAGTAACAATTAAAACAAGTAATTTTTGTAGCTATTTACAAGTTATATTTGAGACATTTTACCATCGATTTAAAAATTTTTTTATCTGAGAATGTTTTGTGTTTCAGTTAATTGAATTTCTCCAAACTTCATTTAATTGTATCTTCTTTCAAAATCAGAAAAAAATATTTTTTTTTTATAATTTATTCTACTATTCTTTAAAATACTTGTAATTAAAGTTGATATTTTTTTAAAACATCTGAGATAGTTTTTTTTTCAAAAAAATACTTCACTTTTTTAAAGTTAAGAGTTAGGTAAATCCTCTGTTATATATTTAATTCTACATAAATTAAAAAATTCTTTCATTAGCGTGGGGAGAAAGTTTGGAATGTGGAATGTCGCAACTCTGTTGTTCTCATGACTTAAGCGGTAATGAAAAGTACCAGGACCGTCACCCCAATAGCCCTCTCGTTGCTTCACATGAATGTATACTCTCATCACAACGCTTTAAAACTACTCGACAGATACTGGCAATGATCCTCATTGCTCTAAGCCCCAGTCAAGTTTTTGAGTGAGTGAATGCAATGATTTATGGTGTATTTGGCTAAACTTCGCCAACAGTCAAGAGACTAACCGGAGCTAATAGCATCACAGTGTGCTGCATTCTCTGAGAATCAAAGTCATTTCTATGCACAGAGTGATTCATAATGAAGTATACAGTTCCTTTGCTCATTAAATCAAGAACAATGCAAAATATTATTTTTGCTTGTAATAGAAATGTATATATGGGATTATTTTAAATTTTATTAGTGACAGTCGCATATGTGTTCTGTGAGTGAATCCTTTGTCATACGACACACATCGAATCGGTAACCTATTTCTGCCAACATGCGTGGGAAGATATCTGAATCAAGTCCATCGAGGCGGGCTGTGATACTCAGTTTCATCTCCGCTAGATCAACAGGAAAAGGAGGGACGAATACTTTGTCCTTTACGTACTCATGATAAGATGTTGTTGTTTCTAATGCCACTTGCCTGACGGTGTCAGATCGAGACCCACGAAATTCATCGTGGCAAGGACTAGGTGTACGCCTGTCGTTAGCCTTTAGCTTCGAGCATCATGCAGGTGACAGTACGATTTGGCTCGGTTCATACACGTTAGATGGCGACACCACCTATCTCCACTTCCATAATTTAGACATGGAACTGGTAGGGAGGGAAATATTCTCCAGCCCCCTGCACCCGGGGTTGCTGCTACGACCACTCGCAAGACTTTCGGACCCACTGATTTAACAAGCACGTACTCCGTATGTACTCGGAGGGTATTTGGTGACATCGGGCATCGAACCCAGGCCTTCCGGTCTGGCGTCCGATGCTCTAACCACTAGGCTACCCACGGCCATAATAAGATGTTAAGTCAGGACTTCTGAGTGGCCACCTGGTAAGTGGCATGTTGTTGTCCGTGATTCGTCCAATCCATCGGTGAGGGAGATTTTCATCGAGGTAATCTCGCTCGTTGGAGGACCAGTATGGAGGTGTACTTTCTAATTGGAGAATTACGTTGTGAATGTCGTCCTGCAATTGTAGCATCAACTAAAGTCAGTATGTTTATAAAAGTGGCTCCCGTGACAGTTTGGTAAATTCAAGAACACAAAAAACATTTTCCAATGCAAACGCCACCATTTCGACTGACCAGTATCATAACACGCCCACTATTGCTTACATCACTTCCATCAGGGATGAGACACAAACTTTAAGAGTTCATCTAATTTACGGTTTGCTGAGGTGGTGCGTATGTTCGACTACTACTGTTTTACAGCATTTGGAAAGTGTATACTTCGTTATGAATTCCCATTGTCCGAGGAGAGCGTTTGAGGAGGCCACGGTAGACTAATGGTCAAGGTTTGGATCGTGGCTGGGAAATATCATGAGTTTGAACCCATCACCACTAAAGACCCGCCGTATAGGGGAACGATGCATGTTAAGTCTGCTGAGAGCTCAAACGTCCTCCCGTTAATGTGGTGTTGTAGTTAGGATAGGGAGCGCCAGTTCAGGTGTCATCCTCGTCACTTGACGATGGTTCAAAATTACGAGGTCCGTCACCAAAAGTCCTCGTGTGGCTGAACAGTGAGAGGTAATATTCACTCACTAACTCAGGAGAACGTTTGAAGGAAAAGGCACTAATTTGAATAGCTTTATAGTCGCATGGACATAGCATGGTCCTTTTTCAGTCGATTAGGTCACAATTTATCTCATTCGATTTTTTACTTAAACGTAACACTCTAAACAATTAAAAGTTGTTGACTACGGACCTCATACTTTTTCTCTGCAGTCAAGTGACGCAGACGACATATGAGCTGGCCCTCCGCTCTTCAAACTTCCACACTACTTCAATTGGCGGACTTTGAGCCACGACAAATTTAAAGTCATCAGCCCCTCAATAGGGAGAATCTTCATTGACATCAGGGCTCGAATCCGTGACTCAACAACGCCAGATACGGGTTCGCGATCTTCACCATTGTTCTACCTTTTAAGTCTTAATTATTATTGCACTTCAACAAGACGAAGACTTTTTGTAATAGATCTTGTAATATTTGACCTCATCCGTTAATACTTCACACTTTTAACCTTCAGAAGGCTTTTAACTTGATAAGCAGTGTTTTGTGTAAACGATAGTGTAGTATTCGAAATATTTTGTGGTACTTTTTTTCTATGAAGATGTCAGTTGTTATTTTCACTCTTAGTCTTGAGCATTCTTTACAAAAATGGTACCATCTAGCTTAGCAATGTTATAGATCTTTTTGAATTCTTAGAGCGCATTTTACTTTTAGATCAATATTTAAAAAAACTAAATTTCTAATTTTTTTTTTTTATTGAGAACATTTATAAACTCTGTACACGACACAGCGTATCACACGGGGGCTTACAACACAAATAAAAGAAAGAAGGATTACAACACATAAATCCATTCTTTCTCTGGGATTCGAACCCAGGCCCTACTGCACCGTATTCAGCGTCACTAACCACTATACCGGATGGGCGGCAATTTTTTTTCTCTGAAATTAATCCGTTTAAGGTCAACAGCAATTAAGTAAACAACTGATGAATTTCACCCTCATCCTCGCGCTATGATTCATCTACGTTTTATCAATTCTAAATTCATCAGTGTTTTCAGTTTACTTATTCCGAGAACATTCTTCCAACTCATCAGTGATCTTAACATTCAGAAGAAGGGACAGTTACTATTACAGATATGTGATGGAGAGAGAGAGAATATTAGTAAGTGGAACCTGCTGGTGTTCGAATCCTATTTCTACTAAAGTCTTATCATTCACGTAAGGAGAATACTTGCATGTGATGGGTCTAATATAACGAGATTCATGCCAAGAGCCTTCGTCTAGCTGAAATGCGTTGTTAATAAAGACCTAAGGCGTAGAAAAGTGGTGAAGGTCACGAACTGGTAGCTGGAGTTTTCGAGTAATGGGTTCGAGCCCTGATGCCACAGAAGATTCGTCGTGCAGAGGGTTGATGCACTTTAAATCTGTTGTTGACCAAAGTCCTCTCGTTGAAATGGTGTGGAAGTTTGGACAGTGAGTTGTCAGCTCAGACGTCATTTTTGTCATTCGATCAAAATTTTGTAGTCCGTCGTCCATAACCCTCGCGTTTCTTTAGAGAATGACCTTAATAAAAAACTAAATCAAAATCAAATCAGACCTAACAAACTGAAAAAGAGCATCAGATACGCATCGACGTTCTATATCCACGCAACTACAACATTATCCAATCTTATATATATATAGTGCCTCTTCTGTCAAACGTACTCTTCATATAGAGAGACGAATTTGAATCATGGCCAACGGGAGGATTTTAAGCCTCGACAGGTTTAACGTATCAGCCCATTTACATGACGGGGTTTCAGAGACATACGAGCTCAAACTCATGACCCTCCGACCCCAAGTCCTTAACCATTACCAGTGGCGTAACATACACCTTTGCATACCCCGCATCGCGGGAATTGTCAGGACTCTAGGGGAGTGAATATTAACGTCGCACTGTTCAGCTATACACGAAAGCTTTTGGCGACGGTCCGCGTTATTTTGAACCATGTTCAAGTGACGCGGACGTCACCTGAGCTGGTACCCCTCCCTTTTAACTACCACACCATACCAACGGGAGGACGTTTGAGCTCTTGACAGATTTAACGTGCATCTTGCCCCTACACGGCGGGTCTTCAGTGGTACTGGGCTCGAACTCATGACACTCTAACCATAATCCGATGTCTTGACCATTTGGCTGCCGTGGCTACATGACTCTAGGGGAACCACAGATACACTTCAGACCTCTCTTTGTAAGATCCGACTTGGGGAACCAAACCTAACTTTGCGGGGGGCGCTAATATTCTCCGTTACGCCACAGACCATTACCACAAGGTTACCGTGGTCATTTCAGAGTAATGTGACAACATTTGATGCTGAACCGCTCAATTTTTAACCACAGAGAAAATAACGAAGAGTAACTTAAATGGGCATCCCATTCTACAGTGCATCAATTTTGGGAGTTTGAACCTCAATAGTTCCTTGGGTTTACCGTTCACGTCAACCCGCGAAACGGAAAATCTTCAGAGGCAATAAGACACAAAAAAAAATAATAATAATAATAAAAACCCCGTCGGCTACTAGTTTATGACCTTGACATTCGGCTATCACATCCACCCTTTTTTATGTTACAAATTTTGTGTGCAAGGAAATAGTCAATTATTTAAACTATTTTTTTAATTATTTTTGTTACATAATATGCAATGATATTCATTGAGTAACAATGGCGGGAATTAAAAATTTTTTATTTTTAAAACCCAAAAATTATTTTCTTGTTTCTTTTTATTCTTTTTTAATCCTAGGACACATGAACGAAATCCATTTTCAGCCCAGGACATAACACAAAGAGAAAATGAGACAGTGGCGTAACGCAGAATATTAGGGTACTCCTGCAAAGTCAGGTTTTGGGCCCCAAGCCGAATCTTACAAGGAATTGCAAAACCCATAACATAAGACTTTGGGTTCCCTAGAATCCTAGGCCTCTCCATGGTGCGGGGGTGTACTTTACGCCAATGGTATGAGACCATTATGCTAACTGTAATAAAAATTCAGTGGAAAAATATTTTAAAATATAAGTGTGTATGATTACTAAAGCTTAGTAGATTTTATTCTTTCATTTTTCGAACGTCTCAGTACAAGGGACTGTAGAATTTGGTTCCGGGCACAGCACCGTCCGTGCTGAGCGAAAATCTGTGGGCGAAGCTCCGTCTGCGCATGCTCAAATCCCGCTTAGAATCCACCTCCTCTTCGCCCCTCTTACTCAGGCCCAAGAGCACGTCTGGGCAGGAGAGGCGGCAAAAGATTCCGTGCTATACGGGTAAGAGTCCGGTCTTGGCGAACCGGAAAAAAAGGAAACTAGATGCTTTTCTGGATCGGGGAATTTACGGTCACCGTTCCCCGTCGGCTGCTTTGTGAATGAGTCCGACGGAAAAGAATTTAAATTTTTGTTCGTCGTAACATTTTGTTTAAATTTCGATCGTCGCTTTTGGTTTGGATTCATAAGGGAGTTTATTAAGGTTTTTCTTTAAAATTTTGGAGAGAATCAATTTGAAATGGAATATTTTGTGCAAAAAAATTTTAGAATGAGGTTTAATTTAATTCGAAGTGAAACGCTCGTTTCGTTTTTTATTTGGAACAATGTCACCAATGAGTTTCTCTATTCCTAAAGTGAAGAAAATGTGGTTATGCGATTTTTCAGAAAAATGGTCGAGTAGTTTTGTCTTTCTTCTATGCCAAAAGACAGTGCGTAACTCAACAAAACAAATCTTTTTGCTACAGAACATTATTTAAATGAGCTAGCTCTAGACTTCTCAATGTAGCTTTGGATGTATTTTCTTCTTCGATTTTCTCTCTATTTAGCTCTAGACTTCAGAGTAGTGTAGAGCTCAAAATACAGTCTATTGTATTTAGCCTATTGATTGATTGTAAATAAAAGTGAACAAGTAGCCCACCTGAATGAGTTTTTTTTAGAGTAATCTCTTTCTTCTGACTTAGAATATGCCTTTTAAAAAAACCGATAGCATGACGAAAAATAAAATGGTGCACCAAATAGAATTTCTTCTTTTTTCTGATGCAAGTTGAAACTACGTTTCTATACATATAACGAGATCTTTAACCAAAACCGAACAGAAAATTAGGGGGGAAAAGAAAGTTATTTTCTTAAATTACAGTTGTTGAAGTTATCGGAATGGATTTATTGTAGATCTACGAGAGTAGAAACAAATTTTAGAAGAAAGAAAAGTTATTAGAGAAAAAAATCTGGACCAAATACTTGTGGAATATTTTTCATGTAATTTTCTAAAATCGAAACCCAGTGCCTGGATTTATGTCAATATGAACTCTAGAATATAATGAAAATGAGGAAATTAGATTTATCAGTCTATCAATATTAAGTACTTTGAAAAGAAAGGTGTATTGAATTTACAAATAGAAGGATTTGCTAGCAAAAGACTACAACCTCACTCCGCCATGAAAACTCTTCTTCTATCGGGTAAGTTTATACATTTAAGAAGTTATAAACATTTAAGTTTGATATTTTGTAAGATTCTGAGGTTTTAATACTATTTATAATAAATATTTTCTCCAATTCGATGAGTGCTGTAGAATTCAAGTGTGTCTGTCTGTATGTCAAAAATGCTGCGTGAAAAATAAAGGGGGCAAATATCAGTAATTTATAATCATGTGCATTTTTTTAGCTAAAAATAGTTGGGATAACTATTTTTTTTAAATTCAACTTAAGGTGATTAGTAATAAGTAAACATCAACTTTTTTGTATGCAAAATATTTTTTTTAAAATTACTATTAAATAAAATCAAGAAATTATTCATCTAAATGGCCATTTCTTAATTTATGGATAATGACACAAAATTTCTTAATTTTTTTATTCAAGATGTCAATTGCTTATTCGATTTATAGTAAAAAAATTGCATTGAATAGGCGAATACATTTTTTATAATATGACTATTATTCATCATTATTTTAATATATTGAAAGTTACATTTTAATTAAATATAGTCAGTTAGTTAATTTTAATTTAGTGACCTAGTTAATGTTGACCAATAAAATATTTTCAAATACAAAAGATAGATAAATTGAATCAAATATTTTAAAATTTGATTTGAAAGTTAATTTGAAAAGCTGTTTAAAGGTATATAAATTTTAATTTTAATTTTTTATGAATCGAAGATAAAATAATATTTCATTTTTCTTTATTATTGTAATTCTTCAGTTAAAGCAGAAACCTCTAAGTAAATCCCGCTTACTATAAATATAACAACATTCATTTGCATAAATTTGAAAGAGAATGAAAATTTCTTTTCCCGATTTTAATTAAAAATTTTTGCATTTTGAACAAATTTAAAATATTTTACTTCTATTTTTAAAGAAAAATTGTTAAAAAATTAATCACCTTTATAAAACAGAAAATCAGAGTTTAATTTCAATAATTTTACTACCTGAACATTTACTATTAAATGAAGATTTCTCATTTTCTATTGCAAGAAGGTATTTATTTCTAAAAAATTGTTTCAAGTGGAATTTTAATGCTCAAGTAGTTATTGTTATATTTAGAAAATTAAGAACTTTTCGTATATGTTTCTAAATCGAATTAGAGAAAATTGTGCAAGCAATGGATTTCATAATAGACTAGGATTACTATCCCTCAATGGAATTTTTAAACAAATACTTACTTGGTCATGCATACTTAATATAAGGACATAATAATAAATAAGCATTTTATAGCAGATATTTTAAAACCCAATAAATAGATTGAAGCTTTTTATGCAATGATGGATATTTAAAAATATGTGCTTATAAATATAGAAAAAATACATTATTTTACAAACAATTCATATATATCAAGTTTTATTAAAAAAAAACTGTGTTGTTCATAAATATGATTCTTAATCTGAAACTTTTAAAGAAAAAATTTTTAAAAGATAATTATTTAATTTTTATGGGGTACAATGTACAAAATAGGGGAAAAAATGCATTTAAATTTATATAAGGATACTAGATATTCACTAACTATGCATCATTTTGAAATAAAATAATTTAAAAATTAGCTGTAATTCGATTCACAAATTATATTCTATTGTTTTTGTCTTGCATAAAAAGCTGATAGAAATGAGATTTTAAGAGCTATGTATATTTTTTACGGCTTTGCTGGATATATGTTCCATGCTCTTACCTTATCTAAGAAACTTTATATGAATTTAAAATGATGTATTACCTGAAAATGTACATAAAAATATTTTTTGAAGGGTATTTATATTTAATTTCTATCCGACTGATGTAATTTAGATCTAAAATTTCACTTTTACTTTTAATATTTCTCTCATTTTAGTGAATCATTTTTCCCGCCATTTTGTATATATTTCGACCAACGAGTATTGTTCTAAATCGTCTATATTAATTGTCTGTTCTAATGAAACTATTTTATCTCTTTTTTTGAAAAAAGAAAAGAAATGACGTGGGTTTCACTTTCTATACCAAATATTCCAGTTGCTATTTTTTTTTTTTTTTTACAGTTGAATGTCCCATTCTTGGCTTAATTTACTGCTCGCAGGATGACAAATGTTATTTTACGACAAGTTCCTCTCCCCCATTTCACGTGACTTTAGCCTCATTAAAATTCATTAGGATTCTGTCACTTTCTTGGCTTGCCTTTCAGCTTAAATTAAATATCAAACGGGATTGGTCGAGTTCGCATTTTAAAAAATGTATGTGTCATATTTGCTATTGAGTGTCTTGCGGAGTACATTTTTACTATATATGTGCGACATTCTGAGGTTGTTGACAAAAAGTATCTTGTTTTAAATTAAAAGCAGCCTTTCTAATATTTTGACAATCCCATCGTTTTAGCGGACACGAGAGTTAATGTTTTCAGGCGAAATTTTGAAATGTTCGCTGGATGACTTTGAGTTACAATGGGGAATTGTTTTCAATTCAGAATCCTTTTCTTTTTAATAACATGAAATGTGTTAAATAACTCGATAATGAAAAGAGCGATGTGGAAAGATTCACATAAAACCACTGGGAAATTTAAATGTTAATGATGAATTATTTGAACACAACCCCCTTTTTTTCACTTTGATAAACAACGAAATTAAATATTTTAAAGACGACGGCATTTTATTGAGCATTAATAAAATTATAAAAATAATTCAGAAATAATTATAGAAGGATATTTAAGTAAATTTGGTGAGATATTAAAAAGCAGTAAAATGCCTCAATTTTGAGAGATATTAATGGATTAGGGAAATAAAAAAAATTGAAATGGTTTATTTCAATTCCACGTGTTGGAAATTTTCGAATGCACTACTGAAATTTTTTTATGTTAAGGGACCGATGCACGTTAAATATGTTCAAGCTCAAAGTCCACACTTTGGAGTGGTAGAAAATTTTGAATAGTTGGATACCCCCGGCTCAGGTGCCGTGCTCATCACTTGATCGTGATTCAGAAAGACTATATCCATCACCAATAACCCTTACGTTACTTTAGAGTTCGACATTTAAAAGAACAAACCTAATTTCTCTTTCTCTGTAATTATCTTTTTTAAAAATGTATTCCGGTATTTCCTTCTAATATAAATAGTTGGGGCAGAATTCACATCATTGAAAAACATATTCGTATTACTCTCATTATATAAATATATGTATTTATATATATATATATATATATATATCTTGTTCAAATTTTCAATCTACTAAAATACTTTTTATTCACCCACTGAAGTTCAAATGTAATTTTAAACCTGCTAGTAGATGAAACTTGATGTAAATACAGTTTTTCAAGTATTAATTCATTAATGAAATTTAAATTTTTATTTTAAATTTAATCTGTGTTATTTCTGACGTAGACAGATGGCACCAGTACATTTTAGTAACGAATTTTTTCTTGGCCTTAAATACATTTTCTTTCACTTTTTGTGGAAAATTACACTTTAATAAACGAAAAAAAATTCTTTGTTAACCTTTGTAGGAATTGAATTAATTTTTTTAATATTACTTGTTCTATCTGTAAACGTTGCTTCATTTAAATTACTTTTAAAATACATCATTTAGCATTTCTCTATGAATTATGCATCTCGCAATTATTCGAATTATGTATTCGAAATGCTGAATTCCTAATCGAATGAATTTAAATATCCATGTTCCCTGTCCGTTAAACGTTATGTCACTGTTCTTATTCAAACAGTGTACTCAAAATAGTATATTCTAATCGTATTCGAACACAAATGTTATTATCTGCCTATAAGCATAATTTTACTTACAATATCTTAAAAATATATCAACATTCCTTTTATCTAAATAATCGCTCTAATATTAATTTTTTGAATAATGTAATCGAAGTACTACATTTGCATTCGAATGTTCTTTATGATATTCTATTTTCTGGCTATAAACTATCACTTGAACTTCTTAAAAAAATATTTCAGCACTTTTACATAAATTTAACAGTAGCTCTAATATTTATACATGGATTAAAGCATTTCGAATAATGAGTTCGTATTCGAATACATTTAAACTTTGCTATTCACGGGCTACCAAGTGGTCGAGGTAGCTTAGTAGTTATGTTCACGAACTCGTGCCCGGCCTGTCATGAGTTCAATCCCTAATGCCACTGAAGCTCTTCCGTTGGCTTGATGTGGTAGTTCGGAGAAGGATCTTCGTCTCTTGACCATGGTTCAAAATGACGAAGTTCGTTGCCCAAAGCCCTCGTGTTACTTTATATTGCAACATTAATAAACTCTCACTCTCATTGTGTACCAATGTTATATCATTTTTCCTATTCGAAAAGTATATTCGAACGTTCTCTAAGCAATCTAAATATCTGTCTTTAAACGTTCATTTAAATTACTTCGAGAAGTGTTTCCGAATTTTTTGGTCTTTAAATAGTTGGTGCAACATACATCTTTGAATGTATTCCATGTGTTGCATTCTATACAAAAACATTTTTTATAATTTCCAATGGTTCTGCGAACTGGTATTTACCATTGCAGACCTAGTACATTTGCCGGGAGTTGGTATCACATTTAAGTGTGGCGCCATATAGGTGGAATATCAATCAATGCAGTGTAATTTTGAGACTAAGCTTCCTCTCTAGGGCGAGGCATTTGAGCTCTGTGAAGAAGCGAAATGGAATAAAGATACAAGAATACTGAAGTAATGAAATTAATTGTCTTTAAACATTGCTTAACTTTCTTTTAAAAAATATTATGCTATTTTTTAGGAATATATAAATAGTCACAATTCACGTATCTGTTTTTAAGCTTCTCTCATCATTACACCTTCAATCTAAAATTCTATTTCTGAAAAAATCGTTCCCAGAAGGAGAAAAAGAACCGGCATTACGTCAGGAGAACTAAAAAGAGAAGTCACACAAGGGTGTATGAAGACAGATATAAAGTGAATCCAGTAGAGGAATGGGACTCCATTGATTAATGATAGGGGTGAAAATCGATCATTCTATAGATATCCAGATGCTCTCCCATGTGAACTTTGTCACGCCCTGAGATTGGCTGAATAATTAATTGACTCCAGAAAGGAACTCTCTCGGTCGGGGCTTCAAAGGGATGACAGTCGGAGACAAAGGGGTATAGTCCCCATCTCTGTCGTTTGCGGTGTTGATTGTTTCTGTTTTTAATTATGAGCAATGTCTTGAGGGGGGACCGGAATTCTGACTATTGTTGTAAAATAAATTACAAAGACCAGTTATTACGCAGTGCTTTTAAAGTTTCACCGTGATGTGAAAATATTCTTTGCGACATGAGAAATTCTATTGTATTAACTCGTTTGTTGAAAGTGTTTACAGATGAAGATGCATGTGGTACATTTTTAGGTGAAGGAAAATACATACCAAATATAATCCCGGCGTACAACGCTCCTTTGAGCACACAAAAAAAAGATTGAATTTTACGGGTGCGCATTATGTGAATGATATTTAAAAGAACCTTAAGAAAATAAAGAAAAGATGAGCTTGATGGAATCAATTTTCTACATATATCTAAATACTGTTTAATAAAAAGAAATGACGTACTTAATAAGTTTTCAACAATAAAATACCTTATAAAAGTTTTGTCTCCAAACTTTTTTTTGTTCTTCAGGGTTGTAACTTTAAAAGTATACATTGTTCAAAAGTCTGAGATAATACTTTTAATGCATGACTTCAAAAGATAAGAGATCATGAACATTCAAAGTTTCTTTGTAAAAAAAAAGATGTCCGTTTTCGACGAATATACCTAATAATTAAAAAAAGGTAATTTGAATATGTAGATACGTATTAGACGCCGGAATATATGGTAAATGCTAAAATATGATAAAATGAAGTAAACAATAATAATAAATGTACAAATATGATTTATCTATTGCTAGTTTATATATCATACTAATGCAATATTTTGACCTTTGATTTGTGACTATTGTACCCCAGTAGTCATGGTCACGATTTCATGGCCAGTGTTATTTCCGGCGAGTCTTTTTGTTAGAATCCTCGTGCTGCGAGACACCCTTCGCGTATCGGAGCTTATTTGACTTATCATCCATGACATTTGTGTATGTTTCAAAATAAGGAGAAATCTGCCACACACCAATAATCTTCATGTAACTTCAAAGCTCGACGTTTAATGATCTGTCAATCAATCTATTTTATTGTGGATTTAATGAACTACATCTTATGCGCATGTGCGTCAACAGATCGCTTAAATTATAAAATAATGGGGGAACAGAAAAGTACAGATGGATAGTTTTTTAATTCAAACTAAGTGACTGCATTTAAGGATTTTAGTTTATCTAAATACTTTCGAATTTTCGAACATTCTAGAATAGTAAAAATGATATAAATATCCATTTTGAAATCAATTAAATGAAGTTTGAAAATGTGACAAATCTCATCCCTAAGTTATTTTCCTTTGTCCTTACTACTGACTGAATGTACAATTTCATATATCTCTTAAATTTACCCATCGCTTTCTCTTTCTACCTTTTTTAATTTAGAATCTTCTGTTTTGCAACTGATCTAAATACTCAATAGACAATGGAAAATGTATTTTATAATTCTCATCTTTGATTGGATGACGAGTTCTTCCTCGAGACCTTTAATTTTTTTCCTGAAAGGACTTTGGACCTCTATTTAAATTTTAGAGATACAGTTTTCTAATGTTCTACGTAAATTTCCGGTACATAAATTAAGTTTCGAATTCAAAACGCTTGAGCTACTAAAATACAGTTTATAATTCCTCCAAGATTTGAAACTAAACGATGCCAAACTAATAATTTTAAAAAAAATTGTGATAAAAGCTTGTGTGGCAATTTTACGAAAATGAGAAAAACACACTTATATTTAGGAAAAACTTTGTAATAAAGATTTAAGTCAAAATTGGTAAAACTTTACAAAAAAAAATAACATAAATACGGCCATTCTGTACCAAACCTTTAAAAACAGATTTTCTATTTTTCAATTCTGATGTGTTGCTATGTTAATCATTTTTAGATTGGCTTTCAGAGCTCTTTTAATTATTACAAAAACTAGAGCACTTTATCTCAGTTATTATATGAAACATCTTAAAAAAACAGTGATTGTTTTCACAAAAGGAGCTGTAAATTTTGTAATAAAACAATGATTGATAAATCTGAAGGTTAAAACCGTTCTACTATTATACAAAACATACACAAAAAATTTCATCCAATTATTTTCAAAAATTTTTTAGCAATTGCAGGTCCCGTTTGAGTATTTTCAGAAAAACACATTTCGAGTAAAACGCGTTTTAAAGTATGACATATCTTGCTTAAAGTAATGGCATCTGCTTTTACCAAAACACTTGTAGTTTTTGTTCTAGTGAACGAAAAATAATAAACTTGGTATTTTTAATGCTAATAAGATGGCCTATAAATTAAATTAATAAAAAAAAGTCATCACACAAATTTTGGCAAAATTCACAGTTTTAGAGTAGTCGGAAACCTTAAACACGTGTGATTCCAGATTCTAAAATTCTAAAAAAACAAAAACGACAAACGGTATGAAGGATAAATTTGTACAAGAACGTTTCTTGAGACAAAAACTTCAAGTAATCTGATTGGATAGGGTCCTTTAAAGAAAGGAACTATGATATATTGGGATGGTCCATAACCGTAGCACCATCGTCATAACACAATATTGACTATAACGTACTTTGCAGACAAACCATTAATCGTCCGATTCTTCATTAAAGCTCTCTCCAGATAACGATTAATGCCACGAATCCTGATCTCGAAGAGTTCATAACATTTCATTTACTTTCTTTTTTAACTAGGTGGAATCCCCATCTAACCGTACGCTTTTGACGTGCCTAAGAACTATCCACTGTCACGATATTTGCCCCGAGTTCTTCTTGCGAGATATTTACCGAAATTACCCCGCGCTGTAGTTAAATGGATAACAGTGAATCAATAACGGTTTGAGGGTGCATCGAGTTTATCGGCTTAGGAAATTATGGAGCTCACCGTCTTCCCGCCCACGTAAACGGATTTTTCCCTAAAATGCTTTTTAAGAAAAATGGGCTAGGATCTTTCTTGGTGAGGATGGAGCTGTAAATAGTGGGAGATAGATGATGGCGACAAGAATTATTGGCTTTTTATTTCTCGTTTTGCTGAAAATATTGGTGATTCTGCGTGGCATTAATTTGAGTTAGGATAATTGGTATTGTTGCTTCGAGAATAAGGGGAGGATCCAGAAAGTTTTCGGGGATTTCAAGTTTCATGGTTAAGTTACACAGAGTGGTCAGTTATGCAAACATTTTCAAAACATTCTGCTTATTTTAGTTTCGAAATTTTGTCAGTTAGAATTCTTTTGAGAATGAGACGTTTATTTGGAAAATTCTTGACACATGGTACAACATTTACGAGGTAGGACAACTAAATATCCGGTCTCATCTTACAAATTAGTTTTAGTGAAAACCATTGTACAAATACATTTTAATCCCTTCATCATACCCCACTCCATCTCTATCAATACATGGCTGCGTACGAGTATTTTGCTGTTCAATGAAGGGCTGTGGTTTATTAGGTGTCACCATTTTCAGAAATTCTACCGTTTTCGCTTTCACTTCTTATCAAACTGAAAGTGCTTTCCCATTAATGCATTTTTCACTTTAGAAAACAGGTAGAAGTCATATAGTGGGAGATCTGGTGAGTAGTGTGGATGCTCGAGGCCAGTAATGCGATTGCCCACTAAGAACTGTTTTGCGGAGAGCGCAATGTCGATGGAGCATTGTCTTGTTGCAAAATCCACGTGTTGTTGCTCTGAAAGTTCTAGCCTTTTCTTCCTCACTCTTTCCCTAAGCTATCTCGGTACCATAATGTAGTACTGCTATTTTAACTTTTGAACATAACGTACAAATTCAATCGTGATGATGCCATTGATACAGAACAAAAGAGATGTGCATGCCAAATTCTTGATACCACAGATCGGACAGAACGTTCATTATCTTCAACTACCTCCCGATCTTCCGAAAATCATTTGTTCCATTCAAAAATTCAACTGTTTGACGTGCAGTTAATTCCAAACAACTCCTATAACAATTTCAAACCTTCAGTTGGTGCTTTCTTTTTAAAAAAACAACTTCGCACGGAATTAGAAATTTATGAGCAGCTTTATTTTAAGTTTATCATGATCGCGGCAATTCAACTCAACAACGTTTTACTCAAACAAAGATGAAAAACAAACTGAACTAGATAGAAGGATGGAATAAAGTGCCACCAGCACCGAAAAGACAAAGGTGAACTATGTTCCATTCCCACTTCTACACACTAAAGCCTACGGCTAGGGAACACGCAGTCCGGGAATTAGTCACAACTTGTACATAGCATTTCTATTAATCATAGTTATTATTTTTCAACAGAAAGGAATATAGTAAGATTATCACTGTATCAATAATACTGTTGTTAGAAACAAAACTAATATTATTCTATCCTTAACATAATCCAAAGCAAAAAATTTTTATGTTGCAAAAACATTGTTTTTGTAAATGGGATTGTGCGATTTCATTGTGTGTTTCGAAAATTGAGTGATGTAAATTTAGTACAGCATCTCAAAATAAATATAAGCTTCAATACTTATCACTTAATTTCTTCTGATAAAATTATAAGGATTTTTTTTTAAAAAAACCTAATATTTCGATAATATGGAAATGCGAAATTCATTTCCCCGATTTTAATTACTTTTTCTAAAACTTGTCAGGGAAATTCACATTGTGCGTACAGATTCGCAGATAACGACAGCACTAATTAATAAATTGAAATGAATCATTTAGAAACACACAGACACACAAGCAAAATATTAACAAACAACAACAAGATGCCGATCTTTGGTAACTACGTTGACTCTTAACCTTAAGACTTTGAAAAGCAGAACACATTTGATTGTTCTATGTAAAGTTGTATAAGGAATTCATCTAGCCACCAAAAATCCATGTTATTGAAAACACATGTTAAGCGAATATTTAATTAAAAAGAAATGTTTCATTTAAATATTTTTTTTTTCAAATGGGGCTGCAGATTGGTATTTACCATTGCAGACCTAGTACATTCCCTTGGAGCTGGTATTTATTTTAAGTGCGGGCACCATAAAGGTAGATAAAAATAGCTGCAATGCAATTTTTCACGCCCAGTTTCTTCTCCAAAGGATGACACCTGAGCTCTGACGATGAGAATTCATTGTAGGAATTTAATTTTTCCAAGAACACCCAAGCCAAACAGACACTCTAGGAGTCCTTAACATGCCGTTTAATCATACCACATAGACGCTGTCGATTTTCTGCATCATGGAAATCCATCGACTTGGGCCAAGGTCGAAACCGTAATATGTAAGGCCTTATCACACACATTTGGAACAACCATTTCAGAACATTTTTCAAGAGGCTGTGGGGTTGAAGAGTTGCCGCAAACAAAGCGATACGCTTACGTCAGCCTCGCCCTATCTTTCCATTGAGAAATTACTCGCCGATTTTTCTGCTTCGGTAAACGAACATACAATATTATTTATTTATTCTGCTAGGGCTTTTTTTGACGGTTGTAAGCAGAAATAGATCGCCCTTCTGCTTAAAATATTTTAAACAATTAAAATATTATACCCTTTCTGATGCATTTGGCGAAGCCGAGGTTGTCATCTTTACCGCTATCTTGCTTATGACGTAGGGAGCCGAAGAAACCCATTGGCTGGAATTTCTAGCAATTTTTATTCCAAGCAATTTTTTCAGTTAACTGGAAAAAAGTTATTCGGAGCCTTTGTTATAGCAACTAGGTAGAAATTTCTCAGAATGGTCGCTTTCAAGGAAAATTGCTCTAAAACCATATACGTGTGATAAGGCCTTTAGGCATACAAGGCCATTGGCAAACCAACTACGCCACCCAGCCGGCCTTTTCATTTATATAAGAATTTTAAAATTAAGTTCATTATTGGTAAAAACAGTAAAATTACAAGAGTAAGTTGTATCATTAAAAAATCGAAAAGTAATGAACAGGCTTTTACTGATAAATGATAAATACTCGTGAATACTGCAGCGAAATTTGCGCAAAAACTAAGTGCAAACAACTGTGTTTGAATACTAGGTTTTAAGAATCCCATTTTGATTGTTTGTTACTTTAATTCTCTGCCCGTTGCGCTTTCAGTTTGTATCAAGTGTAGACTTTAGGAGTATTAAAAAAGTAATCCAAAACTGAAAAGGTCAATTTAATTCCTTCAAATCCAAAATCTTACGAAACATAAATTTAATATTTTGTAACATAACGAAACGCAGGATTTTTTCCCCAAAATTTAAAAAAGTGCAGCAAGATTGCTAAAACTGATGTTAAGGGAATTAAAATGTTATCCGGACGGGATAAATCAATAAACATGAGTAAATTAGTGGATGTCATTAAATGAAATTAAATGCTTTCAAATTATTAGCTGTACAATAGTATAATAATAGAATGTTAAATAATACTTAGGATACAATTCATAAAGAGCTTAATTAAAATGAAATTATTTGCTTCTTGTCATTATTGAACAAAATTAAAATCAATGAAATACAAATATATCCTTTTTTTGAAATATGGTTAGTTACAAAAAATTCGGTTTGACTCCTAAAACTCTTCCGAATTTCCATCGCATTGGACCAAGAATAGTAAAGCAATAAAAGCAAAAAGAGCATAAATGTCCTGTCAAACAGCTGTGTTAACCCGCTCATCGTATTTTTAGAAAAGCAGAATGAAATTTCACAATTTGCCACAAAAGTATATTAATAGGGACACATTGCAAGTTAATATTTAAAAAAAGAGGGGAGAGGAGACAAGTACAATACAAAAGTTGAGATTTTTCTTAAACCTTTTAAATACGATATCTGTGCTAATACACTAACATAAGATTTCTAAGAATATTTAAGAATTCAAACTGTAACTTTCAAAAATTTTAGCACTTTGATTTGATTTTAACTTGATTCGCACTGTGAGGCAACACGAGGGCTATTAGCGAATTTTGAACTACGGTAAAATGATAGGGATGACACTTGAGATAGAGCTGTACTTTTAAAACTTCTCTCACCATGTGGTCTGTAAACTTCGACATATTTAATAAGCAACAGCCCCTCTACTCGGAGGGTAAAACCATTTGCATACAATGTATTATGAGATTTATTTTCTAGAAATATATATATTTCTAGTTATAAAATATATATTAAAATATAATATTAAAATAATTATTTTAATATTATGAGATCTTATATTTCTCGAAAGAGTAGAGATATACACAAGTACTTTTTTTAAAGTGAATTTTGCATGGCTTTGATGTCATTAAAATCACCGTGTAATGGGGATGATGATTGTTAAATCTATCGAGATTCAAAACCCACACATGGGCGTGTTGTGGAAGTTAACAGAGAGGTGTCACCCTTGTCAGTTAAACGTGTTGCTTCTTAGTTAGATGTTAACCCCTCAACTGCCTATTAAAAGTTATGCGATTTGCTCCCCAATGCTACCGTTTTTAATATAGGCGCTTGTTTTTAGATAAGTAAATCCTCCACGAGCACTGCCAAAGTCATTTTGAAGCATTCCAAAGCCTTCGGAATAAATTTACTGATAGCAGGACGAAGAAAAGAATCGTATTTATACGTCCGGATGCAGAAAAAAAAGATGAATACATACGTCTAAATGACGTATATATACGTCCGGAGCACTCAACATACCGGTTGAGCGAGACGTATATATACGCTGATGGCAGATAAAGAGTTAAACAGTTAGTCATGAGACTTGTACTGCATTTTAACACTATTCCTGCTTTAACAATTCATGTATATAAAATTCTGAAAAACATCTGTAACAAACCATCGTATTCAATTAGCCTGTTTCACTTGACCGAGGCTCAAAATTACAGGGTCAATCGCTAATAGCCCTAGTGTTGCTTTATAGGACGACGTTAATATAACTCTTCCTCAATTAGCGTGTTTCAGTTTAGATCCATCTTCTCCGTAGCTTTCATTATTTTTACCTCCAATGAGACATCAAGAATCCGAAGAGCCTTTTACGTGAGGAACTGTAAACTCTCAAAAGAAAGAAGGAAAAAATGAGAGAACATACCCTCCAAGAGCTGTAGTACAAAAGATAAAAATGTTTGAAATTTTAATCATGTCTAAAAGCTTAAACTTTTCTTAGTGTTTTCAGGCACTTAGTAAGAGCATTTTTGTTTCTTTTAAAAAATATTCCTTTCTTGGGGTGCATTCTTAAATAATGAAAAAGCAAGGATGGAAGGAAGATAATGTTTGGGTCCTGAAGTATCCCTGAAATAAATGAATGTGTGTGAAACTCTCATTATTTATACTCCAAAAATACCTTTCGTTTACTTTCTGAATTTTAAACACCTTTTTGCGTGAAAAATATGTTGTAAAATAAGGGGACAAAGATATTTTTTTTAAATGTTGCATATTAGCTACTCTCTAAGACCGGGGTAGGCACTACGTCGATCGCGATCGACCGGTGGGCCGCCAAGACAATTTGGAGTGACCGACTGAAGATTAGCCTTTAGTAATTGTATTCGGAAATATTCAAGATTGGCTGACAGTACGCAGACCAAGTCTTCTACTAGCTATAATTACGAGAACTAACTTTAAAAAAATAAAACATTTTCATCTAAAGTATTTTAAATTGTTTGATAATAAATGCATCATTAGATATTATATTTGTGACTATTATTATTATGTTTGTATTTTGCGTTTTACTTTAAACGCGGTTTCGAAAAAGTGATTTTTCCTTTTTATTTACGTAGGTAAGTACATATTCCGTATTTATTATCAAGTTATAATAAATATTGTTGACCTTTTCCTTACCTTACCCCACCTACGACTTTGGGAAGTGGGTGCACTCGTGAATTTTTCAAAGGGGGCGCGGTGGCCCAGGTTCGAATGTCTCTCATACCATTCTCATATTCTACCCCAATACGCTGCCAAACATTTTTTATTTTGTAGATTGTCGGAAACAAAGAACCGTAAGAAATAAATTATTCAATAAATAATTAGCATTAATTTCTAAAAAAATTATTAACAACAAATACTGAATTAAGTTTTAGGTTACATGGGATTATAATTGATAGGGGGAAAATCATGGGGTATAGAGGAGGGTTTGGAACAGTGGACCCTCCACCTCCCCCTGTGGGTGGACCGCAACACCTTGAAAAAGTTAGAAGTAGCCCGTACCCTGGAAAAGTCAGCCCATCCCTGCTCTAAGACATCTATCATAAAAATTATTTTTATTAAAAAAAGTATTAAAAATGCTTGTGACCTTTTGGTCACAAATTGCATGGTTTAGAATCTAATGCGGGGAACCTTCAGTATTAAAATTATTAACAATATTATATTAAGTTGACTAACTGACTTCATTCGGAACCGTGATTTTGAAAAATAGTATAAATGAATAATTTTTTGATATTTAGTGTCAGTTCATATTTAGTATCGGTTAGTCAATTAGAATATACTTATAAATTGTTACTAAAGAAATTATTTAAATGGAATTTTTTGACAAAAAATGAAGGAATATTGATATATTTTCAAAACATTTTCCTTTTATAAAAAAAGGCTTTTCATAAAAATTTTGTCTATGTATAGATAAGACGTCTATACAGGGGCTCAACTAAAACTTTAAAAAAATCTCATTATTTCCAGAGCTATGATCAACTGAAATAATAACGGTCTCTTTAATTTTTTTTTGTTAAAATTTATCTACTTTTATATAACAAAGTATGCATAAATCCACTTCTAAAATTTGTATTTCAAAAACTCTAGTTCAACCGGCATAGAAGTATTAGCTCTATACAGTGTAATTTTATAATAATGGGACAAACTTTGAGCGGTGGTATAGCTCACTAAGCAAACATTTTTTGTTTTGGAATATATGAGCGGAAGAGCGCCGCGTTGTGTGAGGCACAAAGAAAAAAATAACCTATTAACGGAAACATAAACAGTTCATTAACGCCATTCTTAACGAATGATTTCGTTGAGAAAACGGTAAAACCGTTTTAGAAATTGCATCCAACAATCGTCCTGCATGCTTGGTGACCTTTATGATGCGGTTAGCTCACAATGTTGGTCATAGTTGAAAATAGCAAAGCAGTGCAGTACTAAAATTGACATTTGCACTTGAGATTTCGGTCATTATGGGTGATTTTACTAATAGCGAAATGGCAGACATGCATCTAATATACGATGTTGTTAACGATAACAGCAAAGCAGTGGTACGGCTGTTTCAGGAAAGCTTTTCAAGTAGACGCCTGTAAGAACCCCCAAATATTTCAGAGATTACATCAACAGCTGTGTGGAAATGGTTCATTTATCGCCAGTACTGATGGAAGGGATAGATTGAGAACTGTACGACAAGTAAACCAGGAAGAATTCATCTTGGACCTGTGGACGAAACACGACACAAGTACAAAGTTTGTAGCATGTCGTCTATATGCCAGTCAACTGATCGTTTGGAGAGTTTTACTGTTGAACTGTTGCTGGATATAATTTCTGAAACTGTTTTAACATTTTCTAAAGGGAATCACTCGTGAAGTATGCTGCTGATGAACATTTTATGTTTCCATTAATTTGTATGTAGTTATTCTTTCTGTCTGTGCCTCAACGCGGCACTTCCACACAAATATTCTTAAGAAAAATTGTTTTAGTGAGCTCTTCCACCCTTTCAAGTTTGTCCCATCATTTTAGAATCACCCTGTATAGGCAAAAATATTATCATCATAGAAGCAATTTTCATAAAAGGACACTATTTAGAAAATATGTCATTCTTTCAAAGTTTTCTGCCAAAAAATAGCAATTTTTTTTCTAGTAATAGTCTTAAAACAATTTATATGTATATTCTAATTCAGCTACACCAGTGCTTCTCAAATTTTCAATATTTACGACCCAATATTCAATCATAATTTTCATCGCACCCCTCTTCCTTACGATAACAATGCATCGAATTCAATAATTCCATCCCTTGACACTGAAGCTACAATGCGACTTTAACCTCTTTAGTGCCACCGGCGAATATAAAAGTCTCACTAAGCCAAAGTGTTAAATGTCCCGGACGTATTACATATATATGTCTTTCCGAACTTCGATCTTTTCTATGCACTGTTATCCACAAAATTATTCTGAAGGCTTCGGGATGTAATAAAAAGACCTTGACAGTGTTTGCGAAGAATTTATTTATTTAATGGAAGGTTTTATTTCTTTATTCCCTTTCATCTCCCCAATACATCACATAAGCGCGCCTACCGGGAAAACGGTGGCATTGTGAAGCGAATCTCGTAACTTTTAATCGGCAGTTTCGGGATTAATTATAAACCGTACAAATTATCAAGATAAGTGTTGATGTTTGTGAAAAATGTTTTATGATAAGCCCATGGGGTCACTGGTAATTATTAAACTTGTTCTTAACTTAGTATTGTTAATTATAAGTGTATTTTATATTTTATTATGTTAGAATGTATTTTGTTCGTTAACTTTCAGTAAACTAATAATTTTTGTTTAAATTATCTTTTGTTTTCAACTTTTCAATATGCCCGCGCCCCCCTCGTAGGGTTGTCACGCCTCCCAAAGGGTGCGTGCCCCACAATTTAAGAAACATTGAGCTACACTAAACATAAAAAAATTATTCATTTATACGATTTTCCTAGATCACGGTTTCGAAAGTATTCAGTCCCCTTAAATGTTAACAATTATAAGAAGACGGATAGAATTTGAAAATTATATACTTCAAAGAATTCCTCAAAATTAAAATTCTAAAGGTCTTTGCAAACTCTGAAAGACAATTGTAAATTACGCTTTCAAAGTTTTATTTGAACGTATAAAAGTTGAGTGGTTTTGTTTTTATAACAAAAAAATTCCATCAATCATTTCTCAAAACAAACTACTGCAGAAAAGTGTTTTACTTATTCTTGTTGAATTTTTGAATTTAAAAAAAAATGCTTATGAAAAGAACAAGCCTCTATTAAGATGTTATTCGTATTTTTCATTATGCAATCTAAATTTTATAAGGAACGGGAGAATTCAGAAATATTTTATTATGTGAAACTTTCGTGAAAAACGAAATAGTTTAAACTAGTGAAAAGAACGATTTAGAATTCTGTTCATTTCAACTTTGTTGATTGTTTTCTGTTTTTCAGATGAATAATTTTTATGTTTCATAAAATGAATAGTAAAAAACAAAAGTAAAATAAGGGATGTTTGAACATATTGTGTTAAAAGAAAATACATTTAAACTTTGTAATACGCTTTTAAGAAAATATACTGTAAGTAAATTTTAATACATTTAAAACTGAAAACAAATATATTTTCAAAGAAACGGCAGAGTTGAAATATTTTTCCCCTTTTAATAAAATGTACATGTGTAAGTTAGTTCGACGGAAAATTGTTTAAGTTAAATTTAATCTCCATAATATGTTTTATTATTGTTACGTGGATTTATGTGAATGGCTTTCAAATGTGGGAAAGTTCCATGCGAATAAAAAGCTTTCGGAAGTGAACCAAAATGTAATTTGATTACCCTCTCCAGAAAATACAAAAGATTTTCTTATAACAGAATACAATTAACCTACAGGTATAAATCCACAGGTGTACCAATTCAAACTTCAAGCATGCGCAACACAAGAATTCAGTCACAAAATCGCATAAGAAAAATAAAACGTAATGTCGTTGTTACAATCTGACATTGTACTACGCTGTCCTGCAATGGCCTTTACAGAAGCACTTCTTGATGCATCTTCAAATAATCACCCTAGACACTTTTAGATTTGTCTCGTAGCATTTATTTCTATTACAAAATTTAACGAGCAAATTCATCTCCAAATTTGCCACCCAGATCAACCTTGCCTGTTCTATTTTCTGTCTAAAACAACAAACGATTTTTCTTGCTATTCCCCTTCAGCAAAGAAGTCAATTTTATTCAAATTTTTCTATGTACCTAAAGATATACAGGGTGTCCTAGAATCATTGGTAGAAACTTTAGGGGGGGGGGTAGGGAAATCGGGAGTGTTACATAATCGGAAACGTCTTCCTTCGGCACTTAAATACGTTGTACACAAAAGCATTTAAGGACACAAACATGCAGTGCCACAGTCATATGAGCAGTCATCACCCGTAAAACAGTACTAAACGTCTTACAGACACCGAGCTGGCAGATATGCACCTGATTTACTGATTGGCAGAAGGAGATGCACGAGTAGTAGAAAAATTATATCGTGTAATGTATACAGAGAGACGCAATGGACTACCAGACGCTTACTAATTTGCAACATAATTTGTGTAAATATGGATCATTACGAGTTAATAGGCATAGTGAAGGAAGATCACGCAATACAACGGGCCATGGTACCGAAACCATTTTGTTCCCTGCATGAATAAAATTATATTGGATGCCATTCCAAGGAATCCGAGTACCATGTTGGGAGTTCGAGTCACTCGTGGCCCTTCCTCATGTATGTGTGGTGGTGTTATCTATATAGGCCAGTATTACCCCTCTGGACTGAAGTGATCATTGTAGCCAAGTGATAAGTTATCTTCTTACGGAACGAAAGGTTCCGAGATCGAATTTCCTTCATTGGTGTCCTTGATGCTGAATAAAGAAAACCGCAACCTTCTCGCAGCTGTTGTGGTGCCATCTACCCACCGCAAACGCAACCAACAAGTCGTCAGACACAAATGGCGCAACCAACAAGTCGTCAGACTCAAATGACGCAACAAACAAGTTGTCCGACCCAAATGACGCAACAAACAAGCCGTCAGATCCAAATGACGCAACCAACAAGCCGTCAGATCCAAATGACGCAACCAACAAGCCGTCAGATCCAAATGACGCAACCAACAAGCCGTCAGACCCAAATGACGCAACAAGCAAGCCGTCAGAACCAAATGATGCAACAAGCGAACCATCAGAACCAAATGACGCAACAAGCAAGTCGTCAGAAACAAATTGACGCAACTGCAACAACTTTCACGCTCGCCTACCGACGCACTGGTGGGAGAGTGTGTGGTGGCGGTATCTAGATAAGCCAGTAATACCTCTCTAGACTGAAGAGAAAATTTTAGCTCAGCTGTAAGTTACTTGCTTACGGAAAGATAGGTACTGATATCGAATCTCATTCATATATACTTAAGAGTTTATAATACTGGTAAAATAACTAATTTTTCATTTCCTCTATTATTCTCATGTTATTCAATTTTACGAAATTAAAATTTATTTATCTCGATAAACCATTTGACACTATTTTTCATTTTTCACAAGAACTTGTTGGAAAACTTTGGTGGGGCTTATAATCTATGGGGATTCGATTCGAATAAATACGGTATTGGAAAAAAAAATTAGATGAGTGATATATAATTCAAAATAACTCAATAATTTAAACTATTATTTAAATTGTTCTTACATAAAAACAGAATTGAGAGACGGAGTAGATGTGAAATAAATGAAAAACATAACCATTTCCTCTTTTCTTTTACTAATAAACTGGAAAACAGAATCAACTCACGAAAAAGAGATTACGCCGAAAACTATTTTTCATCTATTTCTCATGAAACACAATCCTCTTTATAATTGTTTCTCTGAAATAAAGATTAATGTACAACCCAATCCTTGTTATTGGATTACATGTCATTAAAGTTTTTTCTTCCGAGGAATAAAATAAGAAATTTGAAATCTTTGAAAGGGCTCGAGAAAGAAATCACTGCATTGAAATGGATTCTGTATGAACAAGTGTTATCGAACATTTTATTATCCCCTTTTTTCCACTTAGTGGTGAAAGCTTTATATTGGCATCATTATAATAACAAAAAACTCGGTTCCTCGCTGTAGGGGTGCATTTTAAGCAACGTTTCTGAAAAGTTTGCCCCCTGCTAAGAATAATGGAATTTTTGAGTTCTGGATTTTCATTTTGAATTATTGTTTTGTGTTTCATAAACGCGCCTGCGTCCATTTTTCTCTTTATTTTGCAATCATAATTCTTTTATTTTAAAAAATTATTTCTTAAGAAATAATAGTGGAAGTTGTTTTTGTTCATAAAATTCAATTTTAGATTAGAAAGTTTTTAGTAAAATTAATAGTATTAGAAAACAGTTTCTCTCGGTATATTTATTTATCATATTGTATTTGAATTTAAAAAAGCGTGCTGGTGTATTTTTGCACACAAAAAATTAATATTCATTTTTTTAAAGTTCCATTTTATTTTCCTCAAAAAATTAGCATGTATGTTTTTTTATTGTTTTAATTGCTCTTTGAATAAATAATTTGCTTTTAATAAGCATACAAATTAAGCATTTTATGTTTATTAAATTGTTTGAAATACTTTTAAAAGCCTATATAAGGTGATACTTTACTAAGAATAAAGAGGTCCATTAAAATTTAGTTATATAAAAAATTTAAAATTGTTTGAAATAGAATATACTTTTGAAATTCCATAACAAGGTGTTGCCGAATTTGAAAATAAATTCAAAGGGGTAATAGCAGGTAGGATGAGGCTGACAAATTACCGAAAAATATGGTGTCTCAAACCACGTTTAATCGGAATAATTTGCAAAAAAGGTTATGAAATCTGTCGAGGCTCGAAGTTGTCATGGTGTGGAAGTTCGGGAGTAAGGTGAGGGGTGAGGTACCCCCTCAGGCATTATCCATCCCTTGATTGTGGTTCAAAATTACAATATCCGTTGCAGTAGCACTCGTAATGTTTTTGAGATTATAAATAAAAGCGAAATTATCCCATTAGATGGTGATTTGAATGGAAAACTTGTATTTTTACTATTTCGTAAATGAAGAATATTTTTATAAAAAAAGGGTTCTTTACTCTACATATGTTCTTCTAACGCTGTTACATTTAATTACTTACTAGTGTTCTTAATTTTATCCTGGGGTTTAATATGAGACAAAGATAACTGATGCCTATTTGGAAAGATGTATTGCGAAAATTAGAATATAAGTGACGAAAACTTTCCCCCAAACTATCTACTTTTACTAACCTAAAAAAATAACCAGAATGTAATATAATCTCCAGGATTTAATTGTAATGAATCTGCACGGAAGTAAACTGTATTCAGCAGAAAAAAGTGAGCTGGTAAAAGAAGAAATTAGCATATAAATGGATTTGCGGTTGCTTCTCTTTTCAGATTATATTTCTCTTTCACCATCGCTCTTATTTTCATTTTTCAAATGGCTTTGTTCTCACACAAGCAATAAGAATTGAAACCACTAATTAAAACGTTTCTTTATATTTTTTTCTTCGGTTCTTACTTCAAATTGAATGATAGAATGAGTAAATATAATTCAATTAAGAAAGATTTTTCTCAGTTTCTGTAGTCTGGAATAAATCTACATAGAAAGGAGTTTCTAAAATTTTATTTACAGCCCAGAAATCTGAACAATTGTTGTAATTTGTCACTAGCGCTTTAAAAGATATAAATTAGTTTGCAAATTCTCAAGATTTTTATAAATTTCGGGGTTAATTTAGAATATTTTCTCATTTATACTTTATAGCTATTATCCTATTTTTCGTATTTATAATAATTCGTATTTATATCGTAAACAAAATAGTGTACAAAATGGTGCATAAATACCATCTTAAATTGCTTCAGTTTTTTAATAACTCAGTTAAAGCAAGTGAAATATATATATAATTTCGATACAGGCATTTTTTGAATTTGTTATCTTTTAAACAATTTAGTCCTTTTAATTTAGAAAAAAAAGGGTTTTTTTTGTGCAAAAAATATTCAACAAGCCATATTTATTTATTTCTGAATTCTTTTTCAGTAATGAAAAGAAAAAAAAGTAGCATTTCTTAAAGTATCATTTGAAGGTATCTCATATTTCTTCACGTTCATTCAAAAAGAAAACAAGAGTCTCTGCTTGCTCAGTTTCTACATAAATTTTAAATTATTTTTCATTTTCTGTCGACTAATGTTGAAATATTTCCCAGAATAATAATCCACACAGAACTTCGGATTGTGGATATTAAATAAATTAAGAGACATATTAAGAGCTCCTTCCTGTTAAAAACTTTAAACTAAAAATATAAGAAACGCTTTTTTGATTTTATGTGTAAATCATAAAATTCTGCTATTTGTACTTGAAGAACTGAAAAAAAGAAATTGTGCTCCCCTAAAATATATACAATGTTTGGTTCTCCGAAATAAAATATTTTATGTTATCCTCGGCATCTAGGGGAATATCGTCAATAGTTATCATAGCTTTTAAACGTGGAACAATAATCAGTAATACATCATCAAAAATGATGGGGAAAAGACTTTTTCAAGATGTATTTCTCCTTGACGTACTTTCATCATAAATTGAAAACAAAATTCACATAAATGAAGCACATCGAAAATTGATAAAAATAAATAAATAAATAAAATGAAATTATATTTCACTGAATGAAGAATTAGTTTTTTTAAAAATTACTTATATTTATCTTGGTTCATAAAAAATTAATGCTATCGGAACTCTAATACAAAAATAATATACCTTAAAATCCGGTGTTTAAAGTGCACCTATGCTTCTCAAGCTGCAATTTTTAATTTTTCGGTACATTTGCTGTTTATAACGGACACCTCTTTTTTACGAAGAAAATCTTAAATGTATGTGCAGTGCTATTACATTTTGAAGTCATTTTTTCAAAGGTGTTATCCAAGTTTTAAAAAAATAGTATATTTCTAGAGCTACAATCCTTTAAGTTCATTAGAATGTCGTTTCTTTCAAATAAACAGTATTTCAATGTATGTAGAATTCTAATTGTTTATTACTTAATTTGTTTTTGATTTTTAGACTATCATTTTCATGGCTGACTTATAATGCGCACCCTTAAATTTCGATTTTATTTTTTGTGTTAAAAGTGTGCGTTATACACCAGATTTTACGGTAATTCATACTCACACATATATGTATATAATAATAAGATATACAAGAAAGGAGAGAAAAAAATAAAAATCCAACATATCAGAGAAAGGGAAAACTTTGAAACCGAAAACGAAGAACAAGTCAAAACATAAAAAGGTGAATTGAACAAAATGGTCATTTTCCTGTGCCCCTAACTTAGAGCAGGGAAGTCAAGATTGCTTTATAGGATCCTATTCTTCCCCTGTAGCAGAAGAAAATAAAACCATGATTGAAAAATACTTAAATGTAAAATTTGCCCCATGTAATTAAATCGTAATCTGTTAAATAACTGAACTAAAGATGACTTTATATAAATGGAATTAGTAGCAAAAAATATAAACTTAAAAGCAAATATAAATGCAAAAATTTACCAAAAATTGAGTATAGAAGAAGCAAAAAGAGGAAATAGTAAACCATATTAGCACGTTTGTTTTGTCTTAAAGGATTGTAAGCCAGAAGCGTTCTCCTTTTCTGGTGGTATTATCATTGTTTCTTTGTACTTTATTTAGAATAATAATTTTTAAACCTGGAGTGTGGAGATTGCTTGTCCAAAAGAGTACTTCAATAATGTTAAATTTAAAAAAGGGGCATCTCCTATATATCATAAATATTACTTATTTTCTTAAGGTTTGAGAATCTAATTTCGTAATCTGCTCATTTCAAAATAAATAAACTGTGATAAGTCCTTCTTTAGTGTTCCAATAGTGTTTTTTACCAATAGATAAATTATCTCATTTGCATCGTTCTCAAAAAGAATAATCTATATTATCTATATGCGTTCATATTATGACAAATAGTACAATATCAATGACATAAAATGTAAACAGTTCACATAAAAAGCTGCTCCTTAAGCAAATTTTTTAAAAAAATGAACACTGTAGGCTACTGAAAATCCATGTTTAAGCAAAAATATCGTAAACTAAGTCATAAGCAATTCATTATCTAAACTATAAGTCATCCTCCTTAACATATAAGTAAAGTCTAACTCTCAAAACTTTTTATCCTCATTTATAAAAAAAAAATTGAAATGCCTTCTAAGATATTTTTATCATCCATGTTATTCGTGATAAAAAAAAGACATCGCTGACATTTTCAGAACACGTTTGAAAAACAACATTATAATGAGGTTTGAACTGGGCATCAAAAGGCAATCTTGATATGTTTTTTTTTTCGCGTCAAAAATGCGTCTCGCCAACATAACATGGAGAGATATTTTTATCTTTCACGATTCTAAGATGAGGGATATGTTCCAAAGCACTAAAAGAGCTACCTTTATGTCTCCACCAATCATTTTCTCGAGGATTCGTCCTGCACCAATAGGACAAGAATTACCGATGCACTGTTTTCATTTCGCATCCGCTGGTGAATACCATTTTTGAGAGATAAAAAACATAACAACTGAGAAGAGCAAAACGTCATCTATTGAGAACGGTGACACTATCTTTTTTCTCTCTCCCTAGACTTGAATTTTCTCCTATTTCTTTCTTTCTCAATCGATCTTACAATCTTTTTACCGATTTCGAAATCAGTGACAACCTCCTTTGACAATATAGGTCTGGAGACCAATGATTTCTGAAGAGGTGTCCACTAGAGATAGTTGCTTTTCTGATTCGTTTTTAAACGTGTGGAGGAAGTTTTTTTTTTTTTTTTTTTTTTTTTTTTTTTTTTTTTTTTTTTTTTTTTTTTTTTTTTTTTTTTTTTTTTTTTTTTTGCAAGTGGTTTGAAGAAATCTCTATTTAAACGTTTCGAATCTTTTGGATATGTAAAAAAAAAATATCAAAATCTATTTTCGTGCGGGGATAGAAGATGGAAATATCATTTTATATGTATCTTGAGCTATATGTGCGAGTATATAGTTCTGAAATATAGGTAAGTTGTAGATTTTAAAATGAAATAGAGTAAAATATTTGCATTTATTTAAACATAAATTACATATTTATATAATAGATGTGATATATATCTACCGTATTTACTCTAATCTAAGCCGCACCCCAAATTCGAAAAATGTTTTGGGGAAAAAACGTTGCTATCAATTTTAAGTAGCACTTCCAATTCTCTACACGTTTTTGCGAAATTATAGAAAATCGTAAGGATTCATCGTTTCCTATACTTGAAAAAAATTTTCTTATAAAAAATAATTAATGAGGAATATAAAGAAATTAATAATTTATTTTACCAGTATTAAAAACTTTCAAATGCACACATGAACCTAGAATTACTCTAAATGTTAGTATCATGTTTCGAAAAGGGTTCGTTACAGCTGACTTCGGAGTTGATACCGGCTTTGCCATTTTCTCACAGGAATCTTCTTCTATGCCATCCACTGCACGTTATACAACGTATTTTTTTTAATGTATTATAGATGAAGTAAGAGAACAATTAAAGGATTTTGAACACATGAAAAAAATATCATTTTGCTTACACCGTCGACGTATATTTATTTCATCCGTGTCAAATATGCAGCGACAGCTGCTCTGCATCCTTTTTTCTTTCTACAAATAAAATTGCCTCCCTTTTCATACTTGCGTCATAGTAAACTCGTCTTGACACTATTAAAGATATATTTGATGTTTAGGTGATTAAAAGAAAGCGCGTATAAAAAAATTTCCTAAATACGAGCAGACAACGACGGTTAGGATAGACTGAATACTGGAGATAAGTTCCGGAATGGGATAGGTCATTGATGGAAGTGGCGAGAAGGGACGGTTACATTTTTTCTTTCCAAAGGGGTAGAAACTCAATTTCCCTCATCCAACAAATGTTTTGACTTCGATTATCAGCCGCACACAATTTTCAGTAGCATTAACATTGAAAAAATAATGCAGATTTGATTCGAGTTCATACGGTATATAAAATAAATTAATATTCTTAAATATGCATTATATAGAATACTGAAATTTCATTAGAAATAAAGTTTAGATGATAATTTTTTACTTTAAAATTACACTTTTTCCACTTAAAAACCCAGTGATTTCTTTTTGAATTCTATTAATAAAATTGAAATTAAGATTTTTAATTTTTAAAAAAGAATGTTTTTTTAGAATGAGTTCTATAGATTCATAACGGCCACATGATAAATGCAATCCCGTGTTCTCCACTGAATTCAGAACTGACATCAGACTTGTATTTTTCGCTCTTGAAAGATTTAGGTAAAGATTCTAATTTGATATATCGGTAAAATGTTCAGGTATTTAGGTTCTTCAAAAAGGTTCTGTTAAATTTTAAAACAATTCCTTGTTCGTGTACTTTTAAACCAAGTGCATTTAATTATATTTTATCAAGCGTTTCGTTTTATTATTGTAGACCATAGGTTCCCAAGCTTTTTTGAGCTGGCGCCCCCTTTTCTAGTGAATGTTTCGATATCGCCCCCTTTTCTAGTGAATATATCGATACCGCCCCCTTTTCTAATGAATTTTTCGATATCGCCCCCTCCCACTCTAGAGGAAGAAAAGTGTATTTAATACATGGAAAAAACAAGAGTTAAGTCTTAAACATATCCTATAATTAATAGAATATATTTTTTGATTTAATTTTTCTAAAGCTCCATTTTTTTTATTTGCGAATCTGAAATAGCTGTTGCCACAAATATAATTAACTGTATAATATAATATATTTTAGTCATAGATAGGATATTATTGGAATTGAAACGCTACTGAAAATTTCTTCTTCATTTAAAAGAGTGGGATAAAAGTTTTAGCTTATCTGTTATGAAGACTGGCAGGAGTTTTGATCGTACGAAGATAAATATAAATTGACAGTTTCAGCCTTTAAAGAATCACACGTTAATTCCTGATTAACATATTTTATTATGTTTCTTGGATAATATTCGTAATGAAATGCAGTGGACGAAACATTTCCCCTACTGCTCACAGACAAAGACAACACGTGCACTACAGAAATTAAAATGCACTATATCATTCAATTTAATGTACGTCTGAATGTTATGTAATCTTTATGTTCATCCACTTCCCGAACTACCGAAATATGTGAATTTTCGTACATGTGATATAGAAATGATTTGAATACAAACAATCAACACAAGTAAACAGCATTAAAGTTTACTTTTTTGTTAGTAATAATTAGTGTTTTCTTAGTCTTTTTTTAGACTATATTTGGTTAATATGCTTAAGCCTCTCCGTGCCATCTCAACACCTTCTAATTTTCTCTGGGTTTCTTACCGCCCCCCTGAAAGTCTCAAACACCCAGGTTGAGAACCTATGTTGTAGACAAATAGGTATATTTTGTTAGAAAGTTTCTGCAAAAAGCAAAAGAGGTGGCAGCAGCGAAGCGTTATTTTGTGACTATGGTGTCATATGAATTTAGGCCATTAGTATTATAAAAATTAGGCGTATACAGATTTCTAGTAAATTAAATTTTACTCCTACCATCATTGTGATGCCAAACATTAAAGAGATTTGGTTTTACTGTCTTACAAATGGGAAAATATTATCTTTGCTTAAAATGATATGTGTTTTTCAGCAAACTGCACTTCAGCTGTAACAGATATACCGATTAATATAACTAAAATGAGGAAAGCAGATAAGAGTAAAAAAAACATGTTTTAAAAACTAAGTAACACGTAATGCATTTAAAAAATAACATTTAAAAATAAGTAACACATAATACTGCATTTTCCTCGGCTTTATACATACACGTTTTTCACGAAAATTCTTTTTATCCTGTTAGCTACACACTATTCTAACATTCTACATTAGGAGACCAAATTCACTTTTTTAAAATGAACAATAAAATCACTTTTCTGTGAAAGTCAATCCACCCTCCAAGTAACAAAAGCTTTTCTTTCATGGAAGACACATTAACTTGTGTCGTTAGTCCAGAGAACTAAGATTATCTCCTGATTTATGACCCGGGGGCTGTACGGGTGTGACGGTGTGTACAGATCTGTCTCTTGATCGATGAAGTACATTCAATCTCGACTCTCCTCTTCCGATAGTTTGTTGCATCGTGAAGTAAAAATTCTACTTTTGGTGCTTTTAAGTTATTAAACCTTGCAGAGTGTGTATTAATAATTCATTTAGAAGGGTTGGGAAAACAAATACGACAAAGTGTGTGGTGATTTCAGTTCGTTGTTTAAATAAACTTCATTTTTTTAAAGTGCTGAATCAGTTGTAAGATAAATTTCTCAGGATACAGTTGAAATAATTAGAAATTTTATTTATTTAAATTTTGACTCTAACAGTTATATTTAGGGATTGCAATACCGGGATACCGAATACCGGTATTTTGAGGCATTTGTACAATTTTGCAATACCGATATTCACAAGTTTAAATACCGCTTTTTTCGGTATTTACTAGAAATTTTTAAAATTGATCCTATTACATGATCAGAGATTGCCAACTCGCCAAATAGTATACGTTTTTGTTTTTATGTCTCCCTAACGGGCGAAATTAATTAGATCGAATATAAAGTTGAATCGTACAACTAAGCGAAGTGATAAAATATGTGAATTATCCAAGGAGGTGAGCCCAAAACTATCCTATTATAGCTCAGAGCGATAATGCACACGTGCAGAAATCGTAGATATTCTTATCTGTGAAATCTGTGTTCGTTGCAGATATTCGTAGATGTGAAAACAAGGTAGTAGTTGTGTAGAAAGTGCGTAATATTTCGATATTTTTTAAATTAGTGAGTTTGTTATTCACATTGTATTTGCATATCATTCAGTTCAATCGGTCCATTGTGTTTTTTAGATCGCATTTGAAAAATTTACTTAATTAATAAATGTCACTTAATAGTGATATTTATACTTTTTGTTCTTTAAATAAATAAGATGTTCTTATACTTTTTTGTGATTCTTTACATACTGTTATAATTTGAGTTAAAAATTATTTTTTGTGATATTTACACTCTCTAATAAAACTGGAAAATAAAACAAAGAAATTCCTGCGTTTTCTTACTTTTTCTAAAATTTCTACTATCGGTATTAAAACCGAAATTCCAGTATTAAAATCTAAAAAATACCGAATACCGGTATTAAGCTTTTGGTCCGATATTGCTATCCCTAGTTATATTTGCCGTAAAAATTTGGAAGCTGTGAAGCAATTGCTTTTCCACCTTCGGACTTGTTAAGAAATGTAGAATTGGTTCCTCTGTCAAGTCATACGGTAATTTAACAAGCAATATCCTTAGTTTTTGTGGGATATTCACGAAGATTTCGGACTCCTTTTAACGAAAAAAAAATTATCCTGTCTTTCACACATACTACTTTAGTTTTTAGAATTAATAATTATTATTTGCATATCGTTCAAATTCTTAGAATATTCCTTCTTTCTTTCCTCCATTATATAAGGCCACAATAGTCTCGTGGTTATGATTACGAACTCGAAGAAGGCGTTTCGCGAGTTCGAGTCCTGGTGCCTGTGAAAACCCGACATGTAGATGGATTTATGCAAGTTAAATTTGTCGAGATTAAAACTCTCTCGTGGTAGTTTGGAAAGGGAAGTTGCTGTCTTCTTTTCTTGACGGAGGCTCAAAATTACGAGGTACGTCACCAATAGCCCGAGGAATCGGTTTGTAGCTCTAAACCCTCTTCAGGGGAGCTCTGTTCATTTGGGCACTACACCAACATTACCTCTGTTGTTTTACAAAGCAACGTAAATAAACACTGATTCACTGACTCTTCCATTATATTTATTTTAACACTGTATTCGGATGTGTTGTACTTTATTTGAATGATTTAAAGCAGTGATTCTCAAACTGCGGGACGCGTCCCCCTAAGGGGTGTGATAATCCTACATGGGAGGCATAAATATAACAAAAATTCGAAAATGAAATATTTTTTAAATATTATTTAAAATATATATTACTTAAAAGTATCACATTCAAAATTTAATACCTATCTTGATAATTTATCGTGTGTAATTAAAGTATCTGACTACCCTAAAATTGTAAATTTTGCCAAAAATTGAAAAAAAAATTTATGATTTTATTTTATAGGCCATCTTATTAGCTTTATAAAAATGCCAAGTTTATTATTTTCCGTTCAGTAAAACAAAAACTACAAGTGTTTTGGTAAAAGCAGATGTCATAACTTTAAGCAAGATGTCACACTTAACACCGCGTTTTACTCCAAAAGTGATTTTTTGAAAACAATCAAATGGAGTCAGCAATTGCTAAAACAGTTTTGAAAATAATTAACTTAAATTTTTTGTTCAAGTTCTGTATAATAGTAGAATTGTTTTAACCTTCAGATTTATCAATCACTGTTTTATTACAAAATTTACAGTCCCTTATGTGAATATAATCACTGTTTTTTTAAGCAAATTCATATAGACACTGAGATAAAGTGCTTTAGTATTTTTTAAAAATTAAAATAGCTCTTATCCTGAAGGTCATCTCGACAATGAATAACATAGCAAAACATCAGAATTGAAAAATTGAAAATTTGTTCATAAACCTTTGGTACAGAATGGACCGCGTTTATGTTATTTTTTGTCAATTTTGACCCATTTTATCCCATTTTAGTTATAATAATTTATTTTTCTCTTCTTAATTTTAGCATATTTTTCTTTAAATGTTTCTAACAAAATCTAAAAACAACAAAAAAAATCCACATTTCTCCATTCCTTTAAAAAAAAGTTGTCGCAACCAGTCGCATACCTTAAGGTCGTATTGCCACTTTAGTGTCAAAGTACATTATTATTCCATTCAATACATTGTTATTGTACGAGGGGGAGGGGGATGCAAATTATGGTATAAAAATGGGTAGCAAATACTAAAAGTTTGAGAAGTAGTGATTTAAGCATCATTAGATAATTTATCTTGATTATCTCCACAAATGGGCTTCCAATGACTCTATTCGTGCAACATCACAATCATGAATAATTAAGTAAACAAAATTAGAGAGAGAAATCCAAGCATAAGTGCATGCTGCACATTTCTACTCCAATCTTTTGGAATTGATATTAGCCCAGGGAAAGATGAGATGCTTATATCAATTAACCGTAAGAGCTACTGGAATGTTTTTACATTGGTCACATTCCAAATATAACCAGATTCTTTCGCTAATTTTTCACGGCTGTGGTTAGACGAGTGATTATGGTATCGAGTTCGATGTTGGCAGTTTTTCAGTTGACTAATGGTTTCGAATACTGATACCACTAGATTCCTTCGTGTACTGGAGCTTATACAAGTTAAATCTACCAAGTCTTCTCAAGTTGACATGGTGTGGCAGATTAAAAAGCGCACTGATCAAGTGAATCCCTTAAACTTGAGCGTGATTTGCAATTAAGATGTTTGTCATCCACAGCCATCATGTTACTTCATGGTTCCACGTTAATATACAATCGATCAACCCAGGAATCTATCAAATTAAATGTTGACATCAGTTTCGCACTTGATAGAGATACAATAGTACAACTTACTAGATACAATTTCTAATTTAATAATTCATTGCGTTAGCATTAATGAGTATTGCAGTGGGTTTCTCGGACAATGGTGAATCTGTAATGATACATCGATCCTTTATTGAATCACGAACACACAGGGCAATTCAATCACACAACACAAAAAGTAAATTATATTTTGTGCAAATTTTAGAAAATAAATAAATTTCCAGGATGCTGACTCGTTTAGAGAAACAAAAATGGGCCAGGAGGGCATCCGTCACATCTTCATTCGGCAGATACAAAATCTCCACACTTACCTCACTGGCGGAGCTTAAGAACCTCCCTTTTTAAAATACAACAGTAGAATACTCGCGCAGGCGCAGTACCTCGGATCAGCTTCGTTGCCATCTAACGTTTTAGAATTATGTTTATAGTATACATATATATATATATATATACTGGTGTCCACAAAAGTTAAGCATAAATCGTAAAATGCGAAAATCATGGAGTAAATATTCGTAAAATTATTCCAAATTTCTTGCGGATACTAATTAGGTGAAGAAGAAACATTGAGTTTATGCAAAATTTTCAGTCGATTACGTCCTGCGTGAAACACCGGAGCATGTCGGTACGCGGAGAAACCGATTCACGCATCATAGGCAGTTCAGACAAGTTTCGTGCAACTGCTGTGCGAAGGAACGTTTTTAACCATCAAACAAGGTGAAGAATGGCACAAAGACGCCAACTGGACATGTTTACGAAAGGAAGAATCGTTGGAATGCTGGAATCCTCACGATCACAAACCGAAGTGTCTCAAATTCTGAATGTGGACCAGTCTATGATCTCAAGACTGTGTCAGTGAACGGGAGATGTTACTCGACAACCAGTATCAGGTCGACCAAGAGTCACAACCCCTCGCCAAGATCGATATCTGGTAATAAATGCGTGACGTCAGAGGACTGGGTTCGGAGCTCACAGTAGCCACAGGAATACGAATTTCGAGACAAAATATATACAAGAGACTCAATCATGCTGGCCTGTATGCCAGAAGACCAGCAGTTTGCATTCCCCTCACGTCTGAGCATAAACGCGCTCGTTTGAACTGGAATTTGAAACATCAACATTGGAGTGTGGGAGAGTGTGCCAATGTGATGTTCAGTGACGAGTTCCGGTTTAGTCTGAGTACTGATTCTCGGCGGGTAACAATATGGAGAAAACGTGAAACACGTTTTGAACCAAGAAACATAACGTAAAGACATCATTTTTCATCAAAAGGGGTAATGGTATGGGCAGGCATCATGATGGATGGCCGCACAGACCACCATTTCTTTGACACGGGGTCTGTGACTGCTCAAACATACAGAGACGAATTTCTTGAGCCTTATGTTCGCTTGTTTCGAGGTGCTGTCGGTCCTGACTTCATATTCATGGATGATAATGCACCATGTCCCCGAGAGGTGTCAATTGAGGACTTCCTTGAAACGAAAAACATCCAGAGCATGTCGTCGCCTGCGAACTCCTTGATTTAAATCCTGTTGAGCATGTATGGGATATACTTGGGAGACAGATTGCAGCCCTTTCGCACCCACCAAGCTTCGTTACGGAACTGAAGAATGCTCTCCAAGAAGCTTGGAACCGTTTGAGCCCACAACTCATTCATCATCTCATAGCAATTATGGTAAATCGCTGTTCAGCGTGCCTGGCTGTCAGAGCTGACCACACGCCTTATTAAACTGCAGCATCAGTATTTTATTTAATGTTTTCTTTCATTTTTTCTTTAATGTGTGAATCCTTGCTATGCTCAGTTTTCTTTCAAACTGCTTCTTTGGATAATAAAATTAATTATTATCATTCTTTTGATTTGCTTCCTTATTTTATAACAATTTTACACTCGCATATCACGTTTCCCGCCATTCTGATTTACAGTTCCTTCTTTATTCACATAATTATCAATTATGCTTAACTTTTGGACACCAGTATATATATTATATACACGCATTTTTTTTTTTTTTTTTTTTGTTAAATAATGTAAAAAAATTAAGTGTATATTTCTGCTTATCTGAGGGGATATTGCTTCCAAATTAATTTTTTTTATAGACTACTCTTGTAAAAGCGAAAATTGACAAAAGTGTGGTTCAAAAAGTTATTGACAGGAAATGCATATTAAATCTGTCGTGAACCGGTGATTTCACATGAGTTGGACTTTTAAAAAAATCAGGCTCTTTTATAATTTTTTATAATATATACCTCTAACTTACTCTTGTTCCAAATTTTGGCAAAGTTCGTTGAGTAAAATGTATCTTAATTTATCTCAAAACATAATTACCACCAATCATAAAGACAAAAATTTCTCTTCAGCAAAGTCTTTGATACATTCAAACTGAAGTTTCTCCATATTTTCCGAAAACTTTGGATAAGGCAAATAAAAAAACAGCATTTTAATACTTTTAAAAGCTTTCAAAAAATATTTCCAGTCATATTTTTAATCAAAAGGGTAATTATGGAATATTTTAGAAAATGCAAACTGGCTACACTACAAAATACAGTTTCTGGTATACACTACGTTACTATTTTACTTTTTAAAGTTATTTTTGAATACTAGTCCCTTGAAATAGATTCGAAAAAACTCAAATAATCATCTGTTCGAAAGTAACTTTTAAAGCATTAAAACCTATTCCAACATTGATGCCTATATGAGCAAACCTTGACTGAATATCATCTTTAATCGACGGATCTCTAATCCGATGAAGGTAAATACGAATCCTCTCTATTCACTAGCTAATGAAAGCGATGAATATATTCAGTTTCACAATTCCCGTTTCACCCAGTGGTGTGCGTGAATTATATTCTGGACAATCCCAACGTCAAACAGTTCAGCCATAAATGAAGCTTCCAAAATCCGTCTTTTCAGCGGCACAGAAAGCTGTTGATCCTGCATCTGCAAACAGAGAAGCGAAGCTCGTGCTTATCTGCCGCCATCAAAACCGTGCCCGGATGGAGCTGCCGGATAAATTGCTTCCCAGATACTTCACTGATGAATGAATTTGAAAGGCGGACGGTTCGATGAGTATGTATGGCACACCGTAAACTATGTTTTACAGCCAGTAACAAGAGCGTATAATGGTGACAGGAGCTTCTGAAAGTTTCAAGTTTTGTTAATTAAGAAAGGTGAATTAAGTTTAGAAAAAGGTTAATTTTTTAATATGTACCAGGAACAATTTGTACACTTTTTGTTACCTGTATTATTTTAAAATTAAAGCATAAAACCTTTTCTGTGCAGAGTTATTACATAGTAACAATCGCAAGCATGAGGCTGACATTGTTTCAGTCGAGTCTGGGCTCGACTCCTGGTGTCACTAAAGATCCCCCGTGTTAAAAACTAATTCGTTAGTATTTTCATGTCTTTTAATTTTTTCCAAGACATTGAAAACATAGTAGAATTCATTCGTATAATCTTGTTTTCTGACTTCTCCCGATGTTGTTGTTGTCACTCCCCCCAAAGGGGTGTTCTCCACAGTTTGAGAAACGCTGTCTTTCACCACATACATCTGTTTGACAAATAATTTTATACCAGGCTCAGATCTACCGTATCGAAGTCAATATCACTGACTTTCTCTTCATCAAAAGAGTTCATATTGAGGAATTATGTGAAGGAAGACGTATTCTTCTGATATTCCAAAATAAAAGATGTATTCTACAGCACCCAAAAGTCTACATATTTCCACCAATCGTTCATCTCCATCCCCTGCCAGAGACACGTCCGCTACCCTTAGGGGAGTGTTGGAGAATATTTTTTTTTTACTTCCTACCCACTGACGAATACAACAATCATGGGTGATAAAAAGAGGAGAGACGACAGCCTCTAAAGAATATCGCATTTCTTTTTCCACCCTCTGCTCTTTCTCCCTAATCCTACGATCTTCCGGCCCATTTAGCAATCAGTAGCAACCTACTTTGACAATAAGGGCGTGGAACCAAAGATTTTCTAAAGAAGTCTGTAGCACACAGAATTTGTCGCTTTTTAAACTCTTTTTAAAATGGTTGGAAAAAGGATTTTTTGCTAAGAAAAATATATGTACCTTGGGGATTCCCTGAAAAAAATGTGACGAGAATAAATCGCCACCACAATCGAAAATATTCTTTGTGAGGTAAATTCAAAGCTAACGTTGAATTATTTTTATTATAAGGAATTAAATCCGGTCCCTACAAATATATGAAATGCTGTAGCATGTACTCGTTGCCAAAGGGTGAAGCGATGAAAGTGTTAACATATATAAACACGCCATTATACATCTTATATTGTCTCTTAATATATTTTTATTTTTCTGCTTTCAGTCCTTGTTAAAATAAATAGTTAAGAGTATTTAATAACTTGTCAAAGTGAAATATAATACTAAATCATTATTTTGGAAAATAATTCATCAAATATAGAATATATAATACAATGAAGCAATGCGATCAAATTCAAAATAAGGACTCAATAGACATTTTATACTGTGAATTCTTTAAAGATAACTTTTTTATCTTCTATTACTGGATTACGTCTATAAATTGATAAATTTTTATAAAATCACATCCTTACATTTGAAATGCATTAGATCTTTTAGTAATGTATTTATTTTACCGTCGACTCATTTCATCAAATAAAAAAAAGAACGGTGCGATATGTAGGCTATAGAAGAAAACTGTTCCCACATACGATGTCAGCATTTTTTTTAACATTTTTGAATCCCGTGTACCACGCACGAGGGCATACAACACAGATAGAAGAAAGAATTACAACACTAACATCCATGCCTTCTCCGGGATTCGAACCCAGTCCCTACGGCACTACAGTCTGCTCACTAACCACTATACCGGATGGGCAGTGATGTCAACATTGGCTAAAACTTTTGATTTGGAGAAGTTGATCTCACACACACAACAGTATAGTACCTAAGTACTGTGTTTTAATTTTGAGTAACTAAAAAAAAATTACATTTAAAGGAAATACATGTTGAGCTTACCCGAAAAGCTGGATTTTACTTTTTAAAATATATGTTCAGAGCTTGAAACAGATTTGATATCAACTTATAAGAAATAAATGTAATAGCTATTTAAGTGACTCTTTTAATTTTAAATGAACAATCATCCATTTAAAAAGGTATTCAGTAGCCTAAAAATAAGAACTTATATAGTTACAAATTTGACTCAAAACTATGTAAGACTATATAGTTTTCTAAAAACAAATATTTGTTTTGTTTGCTCTTTTAGATAGAACATCCATAAGCGAATTTTGACTCAGATGTGATACTCAATGGGCTGCTGAATTCATGATAAATGCAATCGTGTGATAATTTTAATCATGTGTTCATCATTTGAATTCAAATTGATAGGCTTGCACTTACCGTTCTACTTGTGAAATTAAGATAAAATTTCTTTATATTTATATTTAAAATATCGGGTAAAATATATTTATATTCAAAAGTTTACTAAAAATAAAAAAAGCTTATTCATATACTTTTAAATCATGTGCATTTTGCTTACTTTTGTGCGTTACTAGAATTGACAAATGATTAATTTCTTTTTAAAAAAACTTCTTTTTAAAGCAAATATTGGCAACAACGAGATGCATGAACTAATTATCTGAAAACACGTTATTACATTTATCATGTGACCATGACGTCACATGGATACAGCCCATAACGGTTTCTTATTTGAAACTTTCTAAATATTGTCAGTCTCCAAACCTTTTTTTCACACTTGAAATACGTTTTTCTCAGACTTACATTTATCAGTGTGTTTTCTATTCCCTAAACGCGCTTGATAGTCTTGAAATTTTCGTAGATGCTTTCACGCAATTATACTTTAAATTTTAATTAGGAGTTATGCCAGAAAGTTATTTTTTAAGTAGAGGCAAAAAGTTAATTATTGTCATTCACAAATAAAATAGGATGAAGTGTCAAATTCCATTTCCGTAATAAATGTTATTCTCAATAACTTCGAAGAAACGCAAATTGCTTGAAATAATCCTTGTTAAAATTAAATATTTTATTATAAGTTAAATCTTTTTAAGAATATCAAATTGTTTTTATATTTTTTGAAATAATTCTTTGCCAAACTGAGTTTTTTTTTTAACTGAGTTTTTTTCTAGTTTTTTTTGCAAACTATTTATTGTCTTAAAATCCTTAACAAGTTTTAATATTACTATCTTCATTTTCTTTTGTGTGTGTGTGTGTGTGTAATACCATGTCGATTTAAAAATAGATGAAAAATAAACATGCTGCATTAAAATACCGCTCCAAATAATAAATGTAGCTTCAAATATTTGTTTAATGAAATGTTATCAAGAAAATCGATTATCGTAAAATAAAATGTCTTGGAACATCATACACATTAGATTTAAAAGGAGAATTTACCATAAAATATTATAAATCAAGAGATAATAAAGGAACTCCGAAAATCCCCCCCCCCCTCCAGCATTTTAATCGAAAAATAAATTTTAAATCTTTCAGAAGGTAGTTAAAGTCATACAACATTTTCTTCTAATCATAGTCAGATGAATGCTGCGAAACATTTTCCGTATCTTTCCCCAAAAAGAATCTAGATATTTACATCAAAATATAGTTTTAACACAAAGATCGATCTCTTTCTTTCAAAAACTGAATCACTTTTCTGTATCATCTTTGAAAGTCAATCCACCCTCTAAGTAACAAAAGCTTTTCTTTCATGGAAGACACATTAACTTGTGTCGTTAGTAGAAAGAACTGAGATTATCTCCTGATTTATGACCCGGGGGCTGTACGGGTGTGACGGTGTGTACAGATCTGTCTCTTGATCGATGAAGTACATTCAATCTCGACTCTCCTTTTCCGATAGTTTGTTGCATCGTGAAGTAAAAATTCTACTTTTGGTGCTTTTAAGTTATTAAATTCTCCCAAGTGCATCAATAATTCATTTGGAAGGACTGGGTTAACAGGTCTTATTGTTAAAAGTTAATGTTTTGTAAAATAATGCTTACAAATTATTTGCTTATTTTTAGAAAATGTTACACTATTGTCAGAACTTTTAAAATATATTTCATTTAATACAATTGTAGCGAATCTTCACTCGCGTTGGTGTGAAAGCAAATTTTATTTCCAAAACTTACAGCGACTATAAACTTTTGTCGTAGCCTATCGCTACCTCTAATATTATCAACTCCCCTTCGGTTATCACCTGAATTTGGATGTGTTAAATTCATAATAAATTACTACTTATTTTCACAAATCAATCTTATTTATTGACTCTTCTTAATTAAGAGATTACACAAAAACTATTCAACTTTAAGAACAATAAATCACAGTGGAGAATGAGAAGGATTCAATAATCATGAACGACGGAATCCTATCTGAATCTTTTGTTATGGCAGGTTCGTCTAGCTGCTTCTTTAATATCTGGATTCCTTTAATGGGCGGCTTCAGTCTCAGCGATCTCTCAGTTCTTTCGCGAACTAATTTTATCTACACTTTACAATAGACTTTACTCACGACGTCTACGTTTACCTAGAAAAAGCACTTTCTCAATTCATTCATTTTCTCTTCATTTCATTTCCCCTTTCATTTCATTTTTGAACTCGCTAAATCCGAACTTATATAAAATGTCTCATTTGCATAAATCACACTTTTGGCTCCCGGTGGAGATTGGTTGAAATAAATAAAATATAGAATATTTGAGAAGGTTAGTGAAACGCGTAAGCACCCGTCACAACCCCCCTCCGAGAAAAAAGCGTGAAATATTGAAGGTCTAAGCGACCTGAAAGAACTCGCGTAATTCACCTAACGCCTGAAAAACATTGAACCTGCACAAAATTCTAACTTTAACTCTAGAACGCCTGAAAACACTGAACCTGCACAAAATTCTAACTCTAAATCTAGAATGCCTGAAAACACTGAACTTGTAGAAAGTTTTAACTCACGAACTTTAGAATGCTTGAAAACACTGAACTTGCAGAAAATTTTAACTCACTAAGTTAGAAACTTTAATTAAACTAGCACACAGAAAAGACTACTCAATTTACTCCACTCTAATTTATTGATCTTGTACATACGTTCCCTACAGTGCATCCCATTCGGGCGAAGATCAGGGGAAAACCTTTTAAGGAAAAAACCCTGATCATGCACTTTACTTAAGTGCTAATAAATATAAAAAAATTTTACAATAATATCTTCGTACGACATCAATCTTTCATCTCATCTCTATGTTCAGGGACTGCTGCCCTGAAAGGAAACCTTGTCAATTTTTTCTAAAACATGACATTAAATGCACAGAACTTTTATACAACTTCCTTATTGACATAAATATGGCATACATTATATTATATATATATATAGTCTCATAACAGAATAACCTTTATCTGGTTTCATTTTCAAAAACTTCCCAATCAATCGCGCTGCGCTGTTAATGTTTTTGTTAGTATTCCTAATTACGCCGCTCCCAGAAACCAGACACTAATACATCTTAATATTTACACACAAAAATATATACGTTTTTTACATAGAATATATTACAACAAACAATACAAGTAATCTCACATATAAAGCCTCGTCTTTAAAGTGTAGCAAAACAATTGCAATTCAACAAATGTTTTTCCACAATTTGGTAAAAAATTAAATACAAAAGCTTTTTCAATCGATATGAAAATGCACACATCTCAGTGACGCTTTTGTACGCTAATTTTACAAAAAAAAAAAGTAGACTAGCCCACATAGAAAATACTCCGAACTGTCTGTCAGAGGAAAAATAAACAAATTAGAATTATACAACCTGGCTAGTCTTTAGATCCAATCTGCATAGGCTTTGTCTCCAACCACGGCCTCTGTACTGGATGACCTTGTCCTAGGGCTGTCCTCTCTGCGCTCCCACCTTCTGGGTCTCCTCTTCCATTGAATCCGCTGAAGCTGATATGCTCCTGCTGAGGCGTTCCTTCCACTTGTGAGATTTTGATTCTGGCTGCTGTCCACTCGACGTCGGCTCCGAAGGTTGTAAGGGCAGTTCTGTTCCTGCTTAATTTGATGGGGTCTGTCGTACTTGAATCTGTGGGATGGTCCTGGAATTGTTTCTTCCGATTTTCTCTGTTCACTGCGGGATGGTCCTGGAATTGTTCCTTCAGAATTCCTCTCTTCCACCTTTCTACATCGCTTTCTGGAGGGACGAGACGGCATTGACGAGGCCAACTTTCTCTTGTCCCGGGATACCTGGGCCTCCGGTCTCTTCTTCCTCTGTATGTTCTCAACCCAAGATTCGGGCCTTCCTCTTTTCTCTCTCTCCGTCCAACGTGGCTTTCTCTTCCTAAAATTATACCCATCACCCCCCGAAGAAACAGCAGACTCCGTCCGCACACGTTTTTTTCCTTCTCACCTCCTGTCCATCGCGTCTATTCGTAACTACATCTCTACTACCTTCAAAATTTCCTGATTCTGATCATCTACGACAATTCCCATCACTTTCTGATTGCATTAATCTCGGCTGCCTATCATCCAACCTGTCTGATGCTACTGCATTATGATCACTACTTCTCGCAATTTCCGATTCGGCAACACTGTCCTCTGATTCTCTTTGATGGTAAATTCTCACCTGATCCACATTAACAGTTATTCTTTTACCAAACTTTAATTTTACTAAATTATTATTATTTTTAACACTCAGAACTCTATAAGTGCCCTCAAACTTTGGCATAAATTTATCCACCATTTTCTTACTTGCCGAACTCAACGGGTGAGTTTGAACTAACACTAGATCATCAACCTTCACATTAACTTCACGCCTCTTCTTATTATAATATTTCGCCCACTTCTCGTGCTGGCGTTTTGTATGTATCCTAGCTTCTTCAAATAACTTTTCTATATTTCCACAAACTAAGTCTGATCCATCAGTTACCATTACTAATTTTTGAAATGGAGTGATTAAATTTCGACCTAAAAATAAGTCCGCCGGTGTTTTACCCGTTGTCTCATGTACTGCTGTCCTTAAAACGTAACTAAACTCACGCAGAAATTGGTCCCAGTTAGTGTGATTATCCGCGACAAAACTCTGTGCTCTCCGCTTGTGAACGATATACCACAGTTTTAACGTGTTTTATGTTCAACCTGCGACATACTTGCTCAAAAACTTCGGATATCATTTGGGGGCCATTGTCACTAACTAACTTTACAGGAGCTCCATAACGCGAAATATAATTCTCAAAAAATGCATTGGCAATTGCTTTAGCCGAAGCTTTCCTTAAGGGAACTATTTCAACCCATTTAGAATTATTATCTGTTATTACTAAAATAAATTTATAGCGTTCCGGACTAGTTGCAGGGTAGGGGCCTAATAAATCTGAAGATACGATTTCATTCGGAAAATTCGTTACTATCGGAATTAATTGACCAGCTGGTAATCCGTTCTTATAATTGAATTTTTGGCATTGGTCGCAGGTTGCTACATATTTATAAATGTATTTCCTCATGTACGGGAAATAACACGCGTCTTTTAATTTTAAGTAGGTTTTCTTTTTGCCTAGATGGCCCGCATCGGCGAGTCATGGAATTCTCGCATAACGTCTTTACGTAATGTTTTGGGTATAAATACTCTTAATTCACCTAGTGTGGTTGTATATTTTGCATAATATAACAACCCGTCAATTAATTTAAAGTCGCGGGACCAATTTCTACAGATTGACTCATTAATGGAACTATCGTCAGGATTTTCTAAAAACCGCAAGATATGACCTAACTCCGGATCATTCCTCTGTTCCTCTCTCAACTGTTCTCTAGACGAGAATACTAACCACCTAATCACCGCACAAGACACCTTTGGTTCTTCATTACTTTCTAACGGGTTTCTAGACAACATATCAGCCACTACATTTTGCGTACCTGGGCGATGTTCCCATTTTACATTAAAATTTGCCAACTTCTGTTTTTGCCCTGCATTTAACTTAGTCTTTAATAAATCTATCCGTACCGGTTCGTCCGAAATTGCCAATTTCTCAATCTGCGAGTCCGGAATGATTAACGATTTCGTAACAAAATCAAAACTGATCTTTGCATGTGACATAAAATCAATACCTAGGATGCATGGATATTGCATTTTAGCAATCACATGAAATTTCCACAACTTCGAAAATTCCCTGATCTTAATTCGTAACTCAATTGTGCCCAAATTTCTGCATTGTGACCCTTGAACCGTAACTACTTCAGCTAACGATTTCTTAATAGGGCAAAAAGAAAAATATGATCGGTATGTTTTTTCTGAAATAAATGACTTCTCCGCACCTGTATCCCAGAGAGCTTCTATAAACGTATGATGTAAAAGAATCGGCACATACGGAAGATCAACTGGTGATAACCGTAATGAATTAAGTTTAATTCTATTAGGAGGATTTGACTCAACACGATCTCTTAGAAAGTTTAAATTGGCATTTCTCTGCCTTCCGCTGTTGCAATCAACACGCCTCCAATTCTGCTTTGCTGAATCATCTCTAGGACCTTTCCTAACCACCATCCTACGGTTCTGATACCGGTCTGTTCGCTGATTTGGTTGGTTGTAGCGATTTCCTCCCTCGAATCCTTGATTTTGATAATTACGACGAGAAAAATTATTCACACCCCTGCTTAGTCCTCTTTGATCATTTTGTCTATTTCCGACCCCTGTATCTCTCCAATTTCCATTATTCCTTCTTTCCTCAGGATTCCTACTCATATCCCAACCTCGTCTAGCAAAATTATTACTCGAACCCTGGTTTTCCCTGCAGCTATGACGTTCCTCATATCGGTCTATCAACTCTACCAACTGAACTTTCGTTGTGGGGTTTCGAACTTCTAAATAATCCATAATTTGGGGTTCTAGTCGCATTACTATGTGATCGACCAATTTTATCTCATCATAATTCAAATTTAAAGCCTTATGGACTTTTAATAGCTGGAAAATAAAGTCTGACGCGGGGCCTGACCTCTCCGTTGCTTCGATGAAAAAAACTGAGCCTCTAACTCTGATTTATTCCGTACTACAGGAAAACTATCCGACAACTTTTTTTAAGCGTTGCGAATGCAGTCGCTTCTTCATTTACACACTCAAAACCAATTACCTCAAACCAGTCTAACGCTCTCCCAATTAAATGACCTTTTAAATATGCACACGCCAGATTCGCCGGTATTTCATAGTAGGCTATGTTATCATCAATATTTGTAATAAACTCAGATACATTTTCTTTACCCGAAAAAAATAATTCCGGCAAAACTCTAAATCCTGCACTTGCTCTTAATTCCGGTTGGACGCCAGTGTCGTAGCATATCGCTACCTCTAAGATTATCAACTCCCCTTCGGTTATCACCTGGATTTGGATGTGTTAAATTCATAATAAATTACTACTTATTTTCACAAATCAATCTTATTTATTGACTTTTCTTAATTAAGAGATTACACAAAAACTATTCAACTTTAAGAACAATAAATCACAGTGGAGAATGAGAAGGATTCAATAATCATGAACGACGGAATCCTATCTGAATCTTTTGTTATGGCAGGTTCGTCTAGCTGCTTCTTTAATATCTGGATTCCTTTAATGGGCGGCTTCAGTCTCAGCGATCTCTCAGTTCTTTCGCGAACTAATTTTATCTACACTTTACAATAGACTTTACTCACGACGTCTACGTTTACCTAGAAAAAGCACTTTCTCAATTCATTCATTTTCTCTTCATTTCATTTCCCCTTTCATTTCATTTTTGAACTCGCTAAACCCGAACTTATATAAAATATCTCATTTGCATAAATCACACTTTTGGCTCCCGGTGGAGATTGGTTGAAATAAATAAAATATAGAATATTTGCGAAGGTTAGTGAAACGCGTAAGCACCCGTCACACTTTTAATTGGGCCAATGAAGAGGGAGTTGTTTTTTGCCTAATCTAAATATTTATAATGAAAAAATGCTGATAATTAAATTTAGATAGTCAGTTGGATTCCTTTAATTCCATCACGAGATTCTTAACGATTCAGAGGTAAAGTATAATTTAATCTAACAATAAAACATCCAATTGTTCTCGAATTTAATTCGCTTAAGGGGGTAGGTTCACGAAACAGGATCTGTATCTCAGTAATGTTAAAAATAGGTATTTTTAAAGAACATTTATATACATTCTATTGAATAAAAATCTCCAATTTTTTTACTGAATATTCTTTGAACCATAATACATACTTTAATCAGAGATTTTATAAATAGGATGTCTAGTTATTTTTTTTTTAAATATTTTTTTTGCACAAATCTGTTTTTTTTTCCCTTCAAAAACAGTGAAATTTCATGATGTTTAATTCTATAAATGAAGTAAGAATATTTTTTTGAAAAAATCCCTGGATTAAAGAATGTATTAGAGTGTAATTATTAACTATTCAAAGTTATAAGCTATTAAATGCAGTAGTTTAGGAGCAAATGCTCCTTACATGGTAAAAATATTAGTCTTGAGAAAAATGGATTTTAGTACTGGATTCAGCAGACTTTTACAGGTGGTAAAGCATTTTCAAAAAATTATTAAAAATACTTCTACTGCACGTTGAATGACAATTTTTGCACCATTAGAAGCGTAGAAATTCATATTTTATTAAAATGAGAAAAGTGAAAAATGTGTTTTGGGACCGAAATTCATGAACCTACCGGCCGCAGTAGCCCTGTGGTTATGATCACAAAATCGAGGTCGACGTGCTATGAGTTCGAGCCCTAGTGCTACTAAAGACCTGCCTTGTAGGGCGATGACGTTCTAAGTCCTTCGGTTGGTGTGGTGTGGTAGCTTAGAAATAATTATTTCAACTCCTCATCACTTGACCGAAGTTCAAAATTACGACGTACGTCGCTCTACTATAGGTCTTTTTTTTTTTTTTTTTTTTTTTTTTTTTTTTGTATTTCAACGTAAACATTATTCTCACTGATTGACTTAAAATTGAATTGTATCTCTCATTTGCATACATCACAGTCCCTTTACAGAGAGCCCCTCCCAATGTACGAAAAGAGTATTTTCCCTTTAGAATTGGTACAAGGGTGTTGAGAGAGAATCCGTTACACGATCATGTAGATTTCATATTATATTCGTAAACATTTTTCTAAAAAAAAATTAACTATGTGAAATGCATTTAAACACAGTATATGTTACTTATTTTCTCCATAGATTAAATTCCGGAGATACATCATTTGCCTGTATTGTACAATTAACCTAATAATACAGCAGGGACTTGGTTATATGTTTATTATTCATATCTTCATCTTAAGCCTAAATTTTATAAAATAATGATTAAATTCCCCTTTTACATTTTAACTGTTTGACAAACTAACTTAAATAGTGTTTCCATCTGGAAATTTATATATATATATATATATATATATTAGTGTAAGCAAAATACATGACAACTCTTCTATATTTTTATTCTATATTGAAATTTTGTCAAGAACTCGTAATTCCGAACACTATTATTCCAATTAAAACAAAACACTTAGGGGTTTACTTTCTTAAATAAATATAGAAATTAAGACCCCGAGGTGCCCGAATATTTTTCTTCCAAGTTAACATAGACTTAGGTAAACACAGATGAAGTATCCCTTGACGCCTTTGTGATATTTCTCCATTTCCGACCGTTCTTTTTCATTTCTTCTGTTTCTTCATTTCTTAAGCAACTAACACAATACATTAATAAAATTTATCAAACATTTCTTCGCCAACCTTCTGTAAAGATGACATTTCAGCTTTGAAGTATTTGATTTTATAAATTTTGTAAGACGTTTGCTTTTCGATTCGTGAATATTGGCACAGATCGTAAAATATCACCAATGGAGTAAGTAACGAATATGTCTACAATTTATAAATCATCTTGATAGCAAGCGAAATAAAGATAATCCTATTTCTCTTTTAAATACAGTAATACCCCGAACTTACGTGGTTATCACTCAGCCCTACTTATCGCATAAGTTGGGATATGGTTCGTATATAAATATGCCTCCTATCCTATAAATAGGCCTCCTCGTAGGCCTCCTATAAAATTCCCAACCGTCATTCGATCTTCTGATTGAACTGGGTCTGAAAATTCAGACTTCTTCAATGTCTTGCTTTTGTTCATGTATTTCTTAGCTCATCCATTGTCAGCTTCTGATTGTGGAAATCCAGCAGTTCTTGAATGTCATCACTATCTACATCTGTTGTTGGTTCTAATGCCACCTGTCTGATGGTGTCAGATTGACGCCCAAGAAATTCATGGTGGAAAGAGGCTAGGTATACGCCTGTCGTTAGCGTTTTTAGCTTTGAGCACCATGCAGGTGATAGTACAATTTGGCGCTGAGTTCATACACAATAGATGACGACACCACCTATTTCCACCTCCACAATTTAGGCATAGAACTGGAGCCCCTGCACCCATGGTGTCTGCTGCGACCGCCCACAAGATTTTCTGACCCACTGATTTAACGAACACGTACTCCGTGTGTACTCGGAGGGTATTTGGGGGCATCGGTCATCGAACCCGAGCCTTCCTGTCTGGAGTCCGATGCTCTAACCTCTAGGCTACACACGGCCCTTCTGTTTTCCTTCGGTTCAGAAATTCCTGTTTTTGAACAGTTAGACTGACAAAATAAAAAATTGGCAAGCTTATTTCGTTTGCTGAGTTGAGATACCCTAAAAAAGGGTTTTGTAAAAAATTACTGTTAAGGGTGAGTTGCTTGGGCGTAATGTATAAAAATTCCCATTTTAGAACTATTAGACCTAAATACATGAAATTTGGCAAGTGTGTTTCTCTCTTTCTCTCTTTTTTTTTTTTTTTTTTTTGAGAAGTTGTTTGCTAAGAATGGGTTTTGAGGAAATCAACATCCAAAGGAGGTTTGCGGGAACGTTATAGATAAAAATCTCCGTTTTGGAAGTAATAGAATTTTGGACTAGAATCGTGACAAGAATATTTTTTTTTATTAGCTAAAAAATTGATTTGCAACGATCGTTTCCGAGAGAGAGGAAATTATATATGCTTTCGTTTTAATAATTCAAGTAGTTTCCCTTTTTAAAATAGAAGAGCGAGGGTTGTAAGAATGTTTTCCATTAAAATCGAAAGTTAATACTATGAATTAGATATCAATAACTAAAAAAACAATACATATTCGTAGAACATGATGAAATACCGAGTGAAGCGAATGGGCAATGGCTAGTACTATATATATGTCTTATATGTTCCGACAATTGAGAGTAGATTGCAAAATATTGTTCTCTGTTTAATGTCCAATACAAGAAGGTAATTTGACTAAATATCTTGCTTGGAAAGACCCAACAACCAAGAATGGGGTTTATATTTGCCTGATGATTAAAACATTTAGTACGGATTGCAAAGACAGATAGCAACAGAAAAAACTCTTCATGTTAACACTATGAATAGCAGTGAACTTAAGATAGATATGGCGACAAAAACAGATAATGTTTGACGAGAAAACTTTAGGTGCTCTTAGAAGATTCTATCTAGGCTATATAAGGATGGTATAGGGAAGGAACATTGAAGTCAAACATTTGTAGAGACTGTGTGTTTTATTAGCCTTATACGAAATAGTGATTACAAATTTGAATTTCCTTGTTAAATATTTGTGTTTTTCAAAACGTGTGTGGTACAGCGTTTTATTTTTTCTTATTAGAAAAATTCCGTACTGTAGCTACTGACTACTACACAACAAATTGTAATTTGCACCAAAATGCCTGTTAATTGCATGGCATTCTTGCATTTTAAAGACAAATACACACCGCACATTAATGAATTAAATATTGTCTAAATTTTGCTCTTCTAACTAGAATCCAATTTCTTCTTCAACAGCACAACAGCCCCTTAGCTGCCACAAAAACAAGCTCCTTCCAGCGTCCTCTATTTTTTGCGACTCCTCGCCAATTTTTAATTTTCAAAGTAATTAGGTCTTTCTCGACGTCATCTAACCATCTCAAAGATTTTTAAATGTCAAAATCTCAATGGGTTTATCTTCCAAACTTCATTAAAGATGGCCAAGCCATCTTAATCAATTCCTACAGATGACGTGTTATTTGCCGATAAAGCCTGCACCTGGCCCAAGATATCTCTGAGAATTTTTCTTTCAGATATGTCCAGTAAGCTCGAAAATACACTTTTGAAATCACTAATCAACCAGTCAATTTTATCAGTCAAATTTCGTACAAGTTCTACTAAGCGAAGTAATTCAAAGAAAGTAATATTTTAAATTCATTATATTCAATACTTTTTGAGCTGATAATATCCATATTAAAATACACTTGAAGCTTCAATACGCAGCTTATAAGATATCATCCAGTATACTAGAAATACCATGCCAAATATTCGCTGGCATTGAAACGGTGTTTGGGCGCTAACGGCTGATAAAATATCTCCTAGACTTTCTGTGATGAATGAATTGGAAAGGTAGAGACAGCTCTGTGAGTTAGAATGACTCAGAGAGAGAGAGCAGTTATAGTGTTTCTGTTGACTGTTCTAGGTAAATGGGAATCAATAGGAATACTTGAAAAGAGCGTCTGGTTAGATAGAGATGGCGTGAGGGTCCAGGTTTGGTGACATTTGTCAGAGTGACTAGTTTACAAGAAAGTGGGTGAAATGCGAATGACAAAGAAAAAGACATTGTCTTCTATATACACTTTGTATGTTTTTGTTACATTAAAAATATCTTGGGTTTCTTAATCTCTTAAATACCAACTAAAAGTTACGCGGTTCACACCCTAGTGCCACCGTTTTTTACATAGCCGCGCGTATGTGACGTATTGGAGGGAAAAGGCATACGTTAGCAAGTTTTTCTCTGACAAAAGTAAAACCTTGACAAACACTGTTAATCTCATTGGATTGCATTTTAAAACTTTCGAAATATTTATACTGTTATCAGCACAAAAAAAAAGAAAAAAAGAATCGTATTTTCGAAAGACGTATATTTAAGCTCGGGGCATTGAACGTACCGGTTGATCGAGACGTTTATATATATATATACGCCAAATGCAGTTAAGAGGATAATGGTAGTAATAATGTACAAATCTATTAAGACTGCATTATTATTATCTGTATCAGTATCCTTAAATATTTAATTTAAATCACTGAGCTATTTCGTACTTTTTTTAAAATAATCTAGATAAAAAATTTAATTTTTCATCGGCTTTTTTTTTTATTGTTTCTTCAAGATTGTTTTAATTCATAAAATTTGTAGTACCTTGTTTTACAGAAATAGTGGTCATGGGTTTGAATCCTGGTGCCGCTAAAGTTTCAGCTTGTAGAGGGGAGGATCACCATTAAATCTGTTGTAGCTCAAAGTTCTCGTGTTGGCAAGGTGTTGAAGTTAGGAAAGTGGGTTGCAAGCTTAGATGTCCTTCTCGTCCTTTGACCAAATTCAAAATTAGGAGATCCCGTCACCAGTAGCTCCCATTGTTTTAGTGAGAGAGCACAATAAAGCATTAAAAGTTAAGGAAAATGAACTTTAAAAATAAAATCTTTAAAAAAATGCAAAAATTAAGATATTTACGTAAAACTAATATGTTTAATTATTTTTTTTTATTAAGAATTCAGATGCATCATTTATTCACTATAGAATAAAACAGTAATCTCTGATTGAATGAACAGCTTTAGAATAGTTGGCGGTTAAATAATGGTTTCTTCTCTGAATGTTTATTATGGACCTATTTGTTTTCATTATCTAAAGAAGGTTCCAGAAAGTATGAGTATCTTCTAACCGGGAATATCCGAATTCCTCAACGACATTATTCTGTAACTATTATTATAAATAAAGTATTAATGATATTTTATCCTGAACTTCTTAATTCCTATGACAGACCCCCCGAAGTACACTTTTTACCATGAACCTCCACAAAGCGTTTATGAACCTTGTTTGGAAATGCTGCATTACATAACTAAATATCTAACCCCTTTACATTTGTAAAAGACATGTTTAGTGTGTTATATCTTGTAGTGAGTTTCTCTTTCGGGTTGCCAATGTGGTCATGGCAGCGAACTCGTGGCCATCATCATCGTGTCGCGGTTTGAGTCAAATTCATCTGCCAAGTAGAAGGGGGATGCATGTTAAATCGCGTCGAGGTTCGAAGTTCTCTAGTTTGCGTGGTTGGGAATTTAGGAGAGAGACACAGCTCATGTGTTGGTCCTCATCACTTGACCGTGGTTCCAATTTGAGAGATCGGTCACCAATAGCCCTTGTATTGCTTCAGAGGTCAACGTAAATTAAAATAAAATTAAATAAAGAGAGTTATTTTAACGTCGCAAAAAAGTGGAACGAGGGTTATTGGCGGTGGACCTTGTAATTTTGAGCCATGGTGAAGTGACGAGGATGATAACTGAAATAGAAATCCCCTCTTTTAACTTCCACACCATACTAATGGGAGGAACACCTTCTATACAAAAAGTCGTCAGCGGCTCTAGGCAGGAACTAAACACACCACACTACAGCCAAGAGTCCGTGTTCTTGACCACTTGGCTACGGCGGTCACAAAGTTAAATAAAAATTGAATTTGGTGTTACCACTGCGCAACAAAAGATAACTCGGTTTTCCATATTGAAAAGCAGCGTTTTCAATTTCGATACTTTTATTGGTTTTGCAGTTAAACAGTTTTATAATCACTGACAGTAGAGTAAAATCTATAAAAGACATAATTAATTGAGGAAGCAAATTTAAGAACGAGCATCGAAAGAGAGCTATGCACCGATACAAACACCATTAATTGACTGCTCTAATCCCGGTAAAAGACCAAACCTGCATCAACATATCTCATCCAAGATGAAAAGAGAAAAGCGACTTCACATTCGGTTTTAAGTAATCTTCCAAAATGAATTATACATGAGATTCTAGTTGCTCACAAAGTTTTAAATATCCATCTCTTTCGCGGGAGCACGACTCTGTGGCATTTTTGATTCGCCATAGAAACAAGAACGGCGTCCTTATCTCTAGAATCAAAAGCAACCCCGGATACTGGTGCCGGATAAATTGCCTCCCGGATAACCCGCTGATAAATGCATCTGGAAGTCAGACTGCTAAATAGCTTCATTTCTTGCTATTTCACAATCGGGTGGAATAGAATATGACTCTGGGAAAAGTGAATAAAATATTTCACATCTTCTGGTTGGAACAGATAACTGCGAGTTTGCAGTTTTGTTGAATTTTGCTGCAGGATAGTTGAAATTTAACTCTTTGCTGAATATTGTACTAAGCCATTGAGCAAATTGTTTGATATGTGAAAGGATAACTTGTATGTTACAAGTGTTAAAGTAATTTCTAAACACACATCTCAAGTAATTTAGTTGTTTTATATGGGGTATAGAATTTTATGATTTTTTTGAAAAAATTATCGTTTTACTGGTTCTTATTAGCTAAAAAGAGGTCGTAGACCCGTTTTAAATTAAGACGATATGGTACCCTAAAAATCATTAAACTGCCGAAAAATTTTTATTAGCTTATTTTGATACCCCGAATCTTTACAAATATGCCTGCAAAATTTCAAAGCTTTACCTGCATTTTTCATTGAGTATGGAGCAATGTTTGATGCTAAACAGCAACTACCATGCCTTCATTTCGGATTATCTGCTAGAAAAGAGCCTAATAAAAATGAATTAATTATTTTTCTAATGCGCATCAATGAGATTGACATTATATATGCAGTAATAAATCATTTTAAGAAAGAATTATGCAATTCATGCAAAAATTCTAGTTTGTGAATTATTTACTGGGGAGAAGATCAAATGGATTTGGTCAAGATTTAAAAGTTGTGCGTGCTTTTTATGATATTATTATGAATGAAATTAAAACTTCGAAACGAATTCTCCCAAAGCAGCACAAATACTAAATCTCATTTTGATGACTCGGATAATTAAAAATTTAATTCGCAAGAATAGAAAAACTCTCCCAGTTTTATATATTTGTTTTTGGTGATATATCTATATCCCATGTGCGTGAGATTCAACACTTTTATTATTAAAATATTTTAAGATATTTATTTAAACAAATACACATATACAGTTCTTAGATTTTGATGTATTTTACCTATAAGTTGTTATTTGATTTTGCTTTTATTCGTGTACAATATTTAACATGCGAAGGCTTTTAAAATCTTGGAAATAAAAAATAAAGGCATAAACATATTTTGTACATGTTGTGCATTAGCTCTGAAGTGTGTATATTTTTTTTATAATTAATTAAGATAAAAAGAGTTTTATGAAATATTGATTTTTCATTCGTTTTGTTTCTATATATTCATTATGGCAGTACTGTTTAATTGTTCTACATTTGTGCAATTTTTTATGGTAAGTAGTTTTAAATAAGTTAATTAACATTTCATAAAAATTTCAGACTATTCGATGAATATTATATCATGATATTCATGGAATGAAACTTCAAACTCATATCTCTCAATGTTGAATTTTTGTGCGTATACTGTTATTCAAAACCCTAAGAATTTTTTTGATAATTGCAGTATGGGTTTGAAATTCCTTATACATGTTCTGAAATGTATGTTTTGTAAAACTGTGCATGGAATTAGCTCTAATATGCTTAGTACTTTTTATAAAAAATTTCAAAATCAAAACTAATGTTTTTTTGGAAATTTTTGGAAGTCTTTAACTATAACAAAATTAATAAAAAATTAAAGAGCAGCAGCAGAAAAAAAACCCATGCAGAGTTCTATGTAGTTTATTATCAGGTACTTGGAAAAAAATTTTGAAAGAAAAGAGACATATTTAAAAAAGCCTTAGGGATTAAAAAAATGCTTAAAAAAGCTATAAATATTTAAATTTTACAAATATTTTGCAACAAATTAAAAAATTTTTGTATGGAATTATTATTAAATATGAACCCCTTTATGAAATACAATTAAAACCAAATATCAAATATTAGAAATAAAAAAAATTGTGAAGATGATACCATATTGCCTTAAAAATATAGTACAACTAGAATTAAAGCAAGAGCAAAATATGTTTTCTCACAATGGTATTGTATTATGTTGTTCAACACCCAATACATTTTTTTTTCCAATAAAAATATTATCTTGCGGATAAAGCTTCAAAATTTTGGATTTAACAGTTTTGTTTTAATTTGTTTTATTTTCACATTAAGTATTATCTTTGTTGCAATTATGGTGGCGCTAGTATCCTAGTGGTCAAGGTAACGGACTTGTTGAAGGCGTTTCATGAGTTTGAACCTATAGTACAGCTGAAGACCTTCTATATAGAGGGGCCTATGCATGCTAAATATATCGATTCTCAAACGTCTTTCATTTGGTGTGTCAGCTCAAGTGTCATCCTCGTCACTTGATCATAGTTCAAAATTACGAGGATCTACCGTCAAAAGCCCTTAGGTAGCTTAAGGTATGAAATTATTTACTCACTCTTTCACTTACTGATGCAAAATATGCATTATGGTTTCTGAGACTACTTTCTGAAGTGATATTGAAAAATTGTATAAATGAATAAATTTTTTGAAATTTAGTCTCACCTGAATTAGAAAACGCATATCCATTTTTTAAGAATATTATTACACTAAAAAACTATTTAAAGGAATTTTTTTAGCAAGAAATGAAGAAAAAATGACATGTCCCAAACAGACCTTTGAAGACCTGCAATGTAGAGTAGCTGATACATGTTGAATCTGTTGGGGTTAAAAGTCCTCCCCTTGACGTGGTGTGGTAGTTTGAAGAAGGAAATGCCAGCTCAGGTGTTGTCCTTGTCCATTTGACAGAGGTTCAAAATTATGAGGTCAGTTGGCAATTGACCCTGTGCTTTGTAGTGTGGCGTTAATAAACACATATTCACTTCGACATTAGAGGAGCCTTAAGCGAAATGAACCCTTTTACCTTAGCCAGCCGTGTGACGTAGTTGTTTGTCGCTGGCCTTGTACGTCTAAGTTTACGGGTTCGACCCCGCTCTAAGTTGTTTTATTTTTATGATGCAGAAAATCGACAGCATCCTTATCGTGTGATTATGCGGCATGTTAAAGGTGCTTTGAGAGTGCCTGTTTGGCTAGTATGCTCTTGGAAAAATTAAATTCCTGGTACCATTTCACATCATCAGAGCTCAGATGTCTCCCTCTGAAGAGGAAACTGGGTGTCAAAATTACATTGTGGTAATTGCTATTCACCTATCTGGAGGGTTCCGCACTTAAACTCCAGAGGGATGTATTTAATCTGCAATGGTAAATGCCAATCCGCAGCCCCATTGGAAAAAAATTTAAAAGTTTAAAAAAAGGGTCCTTGACTTATACACGGGAATGTACAATGCATCATGTTCACTTGAATTACGAAATTTCTGCCAACATACTCCATTACTTAACATGATTTTACAACATTAATCAATACCACTAATAGAATCAAACTTGGCCAGGCACCTACTTTCAACTATTGTTCTCTAGCTTAAGGGTCGGCAGCCTTGAACCTGTGGCATGCCAAACTAATCTACCAATATAATTCAGGATGCCACATAGTAGGAAATATTTGGGACAATCTTATTCCTGTGATAATGCATGTAGAGTTCGGGAATAGAGGTCAAGAATACAGATTTAGATTTTATTATATATATTAATTTTGCATCATTTAAATATATGAATCAACTTAAAAATGTAACTATGTATTCCTTCAACTAAAACTAGAAAAGTAAAATTTTGCATATGTTATGTACAAGCAGATACCCGCCCACTTCGCTGGGTATTTCGTGATGTTATATGAATATGTACTGTTTTTATACCCGTAAATTGTTGGTATTTTAGCACTAAGACTTCGATTGTATTAAAAAATATTCTTATAATTCTTGATTTAAAAATAACAGAACTTCCAAATAATTTCTAAAATTGAAGTAGAATTAACTTTTACTCTATTGTAATTCATGTGAATTTCCACAAAACTCATTTTTAGTGGATCTCTACTCAATAAAATAAACATACTTACTAAATTTCAAGTTTAAATCTAATAGATCAATAACGTAATTTTTTTATCAATAAGCCCCAGCAACCACCCTTGCGAGTCGATTGTTGTGAGACCCATTCAACAAACCCGATCAATTCAACATCAGAGACATACATACCAAATTTCATTATTGTAGATTTAGTAGTTCGAAAATGGGTATTTTTTTATTAATATGTCGCAAAAGATTCTACCCCCTCCCATAGGAGATGATTTCTGTAAAAAATTTTCTTAGTAGAACTACAACAACAAAAAGAAAAACATGCCAACAAATTTTCAAACCAGTACGTCTAATAGTTGAGAAACGGAAATATGTATCTCTAACACCCCTGCAACACCCCTTAAGAGTCAATTTTACTGACTCAGAAACCCTCGCGGGCATGCTTCCAATCATTCCCCAAAGTCTCATCGCAATCGGATGAACAGTTTAGGAATACATACAAACATTCACTTTTATTTATACAGATTATGGTTTTCTTACGCATATTTTTCAAATAAGAAACAACATAAAATATAAATATTCCTTTTCAGTTATTAGTAAAATAGAAAACAAACATTTATTGTAGACCTCTTCCCTGCATCGCTCTTCTTCATATCGCAATATCAGGGGTAAAATTTATCTTTGAATTTGGCTCGATTATGAACATTTATATGTTAAACAACTTCTTTGTGGTCTCAAAATATTTTACACAGAGATAAAGATTTCTTCACATCGTTATATAGAATCAAAAGTGGAAAGCAGAATACATCCAATTATTTTCAACAATTAAATCTCTCCTTTGATGTCATGCAATCATTCTAAATAGCTGTCGATTCATCGTTAGAGTTATTTTTCAGATTTCATTCGTAATTCTGTGAATGTTTCATTTTATAATTTAGAAAATGTTAACTCAATAAGTTTTATTTCACTTAAAAATGGCCAAATTGTAGTAGTATTGAAGAATGTTACTGAGTATTGTACCGCTAACCATACGTCTCATGCATGCCATAAGTTGCTGACACTTGCTCTAGATCATAGGTTCTCAAAGTGGGCGATAGCGCCCCCTTGTTAGGCATTTGAGGCTTTCAGGGGGGCAGTAAAAGAACAATAGAAAATTAGGGGGCGTTGAGATGGCACGGAGGGACTTGGACAGATTAACCAAATGTTGTCTAAAAAGAATTAAAAAACGCGCTGATTATGTACTAAGAAAAGTAAAGTTTAATACTGTTTGCCTTATGTTGATTGTATGTATTTAAATCATTTCTACATCACGTACGAAAGTTCACATATTTTGGTAGTTCGGGAAGTGGATGAAAAACTTAAAGCTTACATTTTACATTCAGATCTACATTAAATTGAATGATATAGTGCATTTTAATTTCTGTTGTCTTTGTCTGTGAGCAGTAGGAAAAATGTTTCGTCCACTGCATTTCATAATGAATATTATCCAAGAAACATAATTAAATACGTTAACCAGGAATTAACGAGTGATTCTTTAAAGGTTGAAACTCTCAATTTATATTTATTTTGAAAGCAAAAGTGTTTATTACGAATTACTTCGTATCATCAAAACCCCTGCCTGTCTTTATAACAGGTAAGCTAAACCTTTTATTCCACTCTTTTAAATGAGGAAGACATTCACACAGTAGCTTTTCAATTCCAACACTATCCTATCTATGACTAAAATATATACTAATATTACACATTTAAATACATTTTATGGTAATAGCTATTTCGGATTCGCAAGTAAAAAAATTGGGGCTTCAGAAAAAAATTAAATTTAAAAAATATATTCTTTTAGTAATAGAATATTTTTTAAAAATTTAACTCTTGTTTTCACCATGTATTATGCACATTTCTATTTCTGTAGAGGGGGAGGGGGCAGTTTCAAAATATTTACTAGAAAAGGGGCGTCAGTTTAAAAAAGGTTGTGAACCTATGCTCTAGCTGATAATCTGTACAAACAAACATGCAAAGAGGGGGAGGGATCACCCTCTCCAGTGATGACCTTTCCAAAATCAATGAAAGGTTCATCTGTAGACCGCTCCACCAAACAGAAGTAAACTTAAAGGACAATATTGATTTCATATTCAGATTGAGCACATTTTCTCGATAAATTCTTCAAGTGTATTCCATGCCTCAGAAACTCAACCCTAAGCGATTTCTCTCCCTTCAAACTGCGTGTTCATTCACAGACAGGAGACACTCTGTTGATCCTCGGACGGATGAAAGCCGTATGCTTATCCGACGCCATCAAAATCGCTCCCGGATGCTGCCGCCGGATAAATTACCCTCCGGATATTTCACTGATGAATGGCAGACGCCTCAAAGGACTCGCTGGATTCCGTACGCCACATTCTGAATTCAGATTCAATACTTTCTAGGACGAGAAAAAGGAGTTTAGATGTTCAAGCAATCGGGATAAGGTTTTGATTTCACAGCAGTTTTGAAATTCTTTGCCAATTTTTGGTATTCTGTGAAATGGAGTCGTATAATTACAGAGTGAAAAGTTTCACTTCTGAAATATTTTCGGCTCACATATGAATTCAAATAATTCAATCACTTTGATAATAGTATTTTTTTTATTTCCAAAGACGAATTACAAGACAACTTCAAATAAAATGAGAAACAGAGAATATTGACAAAAAAGAAGAAACAAAAATAAAAATAAATAAAAAAAATAAGAAAAACACATGTTTACAGTATAGTCTCCATAAATCACACATTCTATGTCTGGCCTCCCAATATATGCTGCACATGGATCCAGAGCTGAGTGCACGGTAGCGTTAATGCACCTCGAAAACGTAAATTATTACAGCTAAAGTGATCTACTACGTCGGCATGTATCGTGGCCGCGGTAGCCAAGTGGTCAAGGTATCGGATCATGGCTAGCGTGCCATGAGTTCGAGCCCAGTACCACTGAAGACCCACCGTGAAGTGGAGCGATGCACGTTAAATCTGTCGAGAGCTCAAACGTCCTTCGGCTGGTGTGGTAGTTAGGAGAAGGGGGTGCCATCCACGTCACTTGACCAGGGTTCAAAATTATGCGGTCCGTCGCCAAAAGCCCTAGTGTAGTTGAACAGTGCGACATTAATATTCACTCACTCACGTCGACGTATTTCGCCTTCAGTGCACTTTGATAATGATAATATTGTTTAAACAGTCAAATATTACTTTTTTCACATAAACTAAAAAAAATAATAAAAACGGTGACTGTTCATATTTATTTATAATTGCTTCTTCTCATCTTCTCGTAGAATATCATCTGATGCCACAAAAATTTGAAATAAGTATATTTCATTATTAATTCTTCCAATGAGCGGCAGTGAGTTTTTATAGCAAGAGTTTTGGAACATGAGTTTCATTTGATATGTATGAACAGCTTGTACTTTATTCAAATATCCACGTTTTGTAATATCAAAATAATTTATATTTCGTGAACAAAAAATACATTATTAAATTAAAACATTCAAGAAAAAAATCAAGTTAACTTCCTACCGAAAACTAAAAAATAAAATATATTTAATTTAAACCTAAAACTTTGACTCAATTTCAAAATCTCACAAATTGCTTAGGCTTAACTTGAAATAAATTAACTTTCTTTTGACAACGTCTTCAAGTTTCTATCCTATTAAAATTTGTTTTATTACAAGTCAAAAATGAATGTTTAGACTTAGATATATAAGTGAATTATAAAATTTAAGCAATGCATGTAATTATTCATTAACTAATTTTTTCACAAAAATTTTTTAAAGATTGTATGCTCAAAAAAATTTAGTGGATGATATGTTTTCAGCTGATGATTTGTCATTATTATTAAATACTACGGCACAATTAATAATGATTGTTTTAAATATTAATATGCATTTTAGTAATGCTTTTTTTTTTTTGGAAATTATAAATAGCGATGGAAACTCTGAAAAATCCATTTGTTCCAAAAATAAATGCTTATTACAATGTAATTGGAGAATCAATGTCTTGGACTCGACGAGTCTATTAATCTGAAGACTGTTTTGTAATAGTTAAGCGATTTATCTATTCTAATATTTTTTTCGAATAAAAAAATCATTATAAACATTTTGAACAGCTCAAGCTTAAAGCTTGAAAAATTCATTAAAATATTTTAACTCAAAATTTTTTCGATTATAGAACATCGATATCAGTTCTTGTGTTCAAAATATTATGTAATAGTTTTGAAACGAGAAATTCACCATAAAGGTAAAATTTTTCAATCAAAGAAGATTAATTGAACTACGCACCATTAAACATTTTTGCGCTCCTTAGCTTGTACTACTTATTAGTTGGATACATAGATGTATCTGTGATCATTGCTACTTTTTTTTCTGAGCTGTTTATCTTGGTAGAAGCCTTAGATTACTTCCAGGGATAACATATACTACAGCTTAATGACACCACTGCAAAATATTTTTACATATCTACCATATGCGAAACATCAATATACAGGTGGTTATCAAAATAATGGAAACACTTTATGTTTACAAAGAATTCTTTATTAGTGTGATGTAAGATCACTTTTGGCATAGAATACAGCTTGGATTCGTCTAGGAATCGATTCATACAAGTGCTGACTAGTGTTTAGAGGGATATTTCATGATTCTTCATGGAGATATTGTTAAAGTTCTGCGAGAGATACCGGTGGAGGATATTGATACCATATTGAACGTTCTAAAATATACCATAACGGTTAAATTACGTACATTCAGGTTGGGTGACTATTCGGGCCAAGGTTAAATGTTTAACTTCATCTTTACGTTTATTAAAACATGATTGGACAAGTCTTGCTGCATGGGTAGTTGCATTAACATCCTGGAAAATTCCATATCCTGCAGGAAACCAAGTTTACATCATAGGAGAGATCTGGGCAACTAAAAATTATCTATAGTTCTCCCCAGTAATCTTTCCTTCTAGGGTTATGATTGATCCAATATAAACCCATGACATAGCTGTCCATATCATCACAGATCCACCTCCATGCTTGATAGCTGGAAGGAGACAATCACGATCATACGCTTGCGCAAGTGTCCTCCAAGCGTGCCACTGTCCTGTTGTAGGGAAAAGTATGAAAAACAATTCGTCAGACTATATTACTTTCTTCCACTTATCGATCGACCAGGTTTTGTGAGTGTGACACAACTGTAGACGACGTTTTGCATTAACATCTGTGGCAAGTGGCTTGGATATAGCTGCTCTATTTATGAAGGTACTTTCAAACCGTACACTGGAAAATACAGACCGTACATCATTGACACTGGAAAATACAGATTCTGATGTAGCTGTGGGGTCAATTTGCTGCAGTTATTCGCTTTTTAAACATTACAATCTGTCTCAAAATCCGTCAGTCTCTTTTACTGAGCTTCTCTTTTCGTCCATTACTTTTAATTGCCAATCTTGTCTTGTCGTGCTGTGTTTATGCTATCATGACTTTAGATATCGTACTTCTAGGAATGCCTAAATGTCGGGGTTTTTCGGCTCCAGCTAGACAGGCTTCTACAATTGGGCCTCAGAGGTCCCACATTTTGAGCTTTAGAAAAAACTTACATGACTTGCAGAACTTCAATAAAATTATCACATACTATACCGGAATACATACATTTCTATTCATAAAAAAACTGGTAATTTTTGTAATATTTTAATGGTTACGAAGCGCGTTAAAAATGTCACTTTCATTCAAAGATGTTTCCATAATTTTGATTACCACTTGTAGTTAGTTGAAATACCGTGTGAAGTTCATTGATTGTTTTGAATCTGCATTGCGGGTATTGGCATCTACTGGTGATGATTCCATGATTTAGATTTTCAGTGGGATAAATTAATGATGGCTTCACTTTGTTCTTCATTGAATTCTAAATTGATATTAAACTTGTTCATGTTCCAAAGTTTTGATAAATTTAAAATTCGATAATTTGGTAAAGAGACGTTCTAGTATTAAGTTCTTCAGCAACCAAAAAATCTCAACTAAAAATAATCTTACATTAAGCATGCCTATTTTAATCAAATAAGTAGTTTTTTTTTACCTATGCAATCCATTATTGTTGACAAATAATGGATCAAATATAACTTTGGTTCAACAAATATGACTTTTGAGGGTAAAGTTTCTGTTAGAAAACAAAAGTTGTGTTAATGGTGAAGCACATGAATTAATTGGCTTGCAAGAGGGATTGTTTCTATCTTGTGACTGACGTCACATGGATTTAAGAAATAATTAGCTGAATTTAAGAAATTATTGCAGTTATGATGCGACCATGACGTCTCTTGAATTTAACCCACTATGTGGGGATTGAGATCTTTCAGAGAGGTGAGTGAACATTGACGCCACACTATTCAGCTATTAAAGGGAGTTTGGCGACGGTCCTCGTACTTTTGAATCATGGACAAATGACGAGGATGACACCTGATCTTTCACTACTTCCATACTACACCAAAGGGGGAAAGTTTCAGCCTCGTTATCACAGTTTTAACATGCATTGGATCCCTACACGGCAGGTTTTAAGCGGTACTGGGCTCGAACTCATGACACAATGGCTTCGTTACCTTGACTAATAGCCAATCGTGGCCCCTGAATATCATTCAGAGTGAGTAGCTTGTATTAAAAATGTTTTCATTGCACTATTTTTAGAGGCATTTAAAATTAATACTGAATCTTCAGAAATTGAGTGGACGTCTTGCAGAAAGCTTATATAATAATCTATTTTATCTTCAGACGTCTCACAAAAGCAATGGAACGACAAACTACGAAATAATTTTAAGGTAAACCTTTTCATCCAGGCACATGATGTTTGGGAACCTTAACTGTTGATGTTTCCAAACTTAAACGAATACACAATCAGTACCAAAACTGTTAAATAAAGTTAATGGATTCAACCAGTTACTACAAACCTCAAGAACATTAATTATTAGCAGAATATTTATGTCTTCTTTAAAAATTAACAGCGTAAATCATTGATCAATCTCTCTTCAAGATGGATACGACAAAATTCAATTTCATTCTCCAAAGTGGAAAGGTGATTTTGCATTCTGTATAAACGTTCCAAACTAAATTACACTCGGTACATCCACTGCAAACAGTCGTAAATGAGGCTTCCAAATCCATCACTTTCACCAGAGAAGAAAGGTGGGGGACATTGTTGAGCCGGCGATCAGCAAACAGGGCAGAAGCTCTTATCTGCCACCATCAAAGTCGTGCCCGGATGCTGCTGTTGCCGAATCAATTGCCTCTGGGTACTGGAAGGCAGACGACTGAATGGGTTCGCTTTGTGCATGTTTGGATCAAGGGGTGGGAAATGATTTCGAATGTTGGATGCTTCGTGTAACATGAATAACAGATGAGAGTAGTTTTATAGTTCTCTTTGGGTTAGTACTCTAATCACCGTCATTTCTTAAACGTGTCATTTGTTTTTGGGAAAAGAGACATTTGAAAATGTGAAGTAATTATTATGACGTAGGGATTATGAATTAAAGTTTTTCTCTTTGAATCATAACCGTTCTTGACTAGGAGGAAGGTGCGCACTCGATATTAACGTTGGTGGTTGCGCGAGTTGACGGAGCCAACCAATCCTTTTTTATAATTATTTTTATTGCACACAATAAAAATCGTAATTACAGTGAACAATTTAAGAAGAACAACAATTTACAGAACAACTTAAAAGAAGGTATATTTACCAACTTATAAGGAATTTTTAATTTGTCTATAATAATTTGAGAAAAAATCCAATCAAAATGAACTAAAATGTTTCAAATATGCGTGGCTTTAATTTTTAGGACACGGATAGGTTTCACTAACATTACAGGAATTATATTTTCAGGCAAAACTGCCATACTTTGCTAAAATTATTGCAGTTTTTTTGTCCTTTGATAATCGACAAATAGGCATGTTGAACTTTTTCTTGCTGGTGTATTTTGGACAGGGCGTATTGTGTCTTGTGGTACACTTATGGATCCATATCTTTGTTAATTGAGTATTTTAGGAAGCATTTGAAAAATTTCCCTTCAACTCAAAAGTTTCATGTTTATCACTTTTCTCAAACCTATTTTTGCTATCATGATTAATCTCCATTATTTCATCAGGTTCTACTCTTGCTTGAACCATTTTTTTCCCGAATTTTCAGCTTTATCCAATAGAGATTTCCCATTTCTTATTTATTTTTTGTTCATTTACATTTAAAAATCTTATTGAGTCGTCCAACATAATAATCAAATAAATGTTGTTCACAGATGAAAAATGTAGCCAGTTCATAGAAATTATTTTGGAACAAATATGGTCTCGTGGGGAACTCAGTCTACTCAAATACCTTAAGATTGTAAAAAAACGCTTGCTACTAACAAAAAAGAGGGATATGTTCGACAAACACATTTTAGTTCCCATGATGGGTGTCATATAGGAGGAGACTAACAATGTCAGTGGTAACCCTAACAGTTTTCCCAGAATTAAAGATTTCGTGAGCCTGGGGTGACCACTCGCGAGTTCAGGAATTTTGGATGCCATGGAACAAATAAATGATTAAGTATGTTTTATCTTGTATGTGTTCTTTGTTTATTGTGTGGAATAAAAGTTATTTTATTTTAAATTTAAAGTGGGATTCAGAAAATTTGCAAAAGTGGAATAGACTAAAATACTTATTATATCTAGTGTTTTGAAAACTCTATTATTTTCGTCACTATATTAAATTTTCAGAAGTGTTCTTTTTAAAAAAAATTAGCGAAAAAGATAAGAATTGATGTAAAGATTTTTAATTATCTAAAAGAATACTATTTTAAAATATTCAGTACTTTTCATCCAGTATTCAGTCATTTTTCAGTTTAAAAGTAAATGGTTATCAAAAAAAAAAAAAAAACCTTTGGGAAGTATACTAAACGCAAAATGACTTTGAATTATCATAGCGTTTGATTTAGATTTAAAATATTTCTATAATATTTTTCTTGTAAGCAAATTACAAACTTTATTATAGATATGAAAATTTGAACTTTTAATGAACAGAGATATTTCATGTAATTATTATTAATCTTATATGAATTATATTATATTAATTTATTTATTAATATTTGTTTCTTGTGGGTTTTTTTCATATGAATTATGTTGTTGTTTCATATTCTAAAATCAGAAGGTAATCCTTTTATATCATGTAACTTGCTAAAGATCAATATTGCATCAAAATCAAAAACTAAACATATAAAGTAAAAAAAAAATTTACAAAATACAAAAATAATTAAATATCTGACCCTGAAAGAATCGAAAACGCATAAGTCTAGAGGGGAAACAATTTTGCGATCAAAATATGAGTCTCATGGCTATCCAGTACAATAGGCGTACATCACCTCTGTGTTGTAAATTAGGGTTAAAATCCTGGCAGACGAGATAATGTTTATTCATGGCGTCTGCTTTACAAAAAGGGAAAAAGCTGTTTGTCACATATAAATTCTATTTGTCAAGCAATTGTCCTCCAAGAACTTGAGATGGCCGCGGTAACCAAGTGGCTAAGGTAACGGACTGGTGACCGGCGTGTCATGAGTTCGAACCTAGCACCGTTGAAGATTCGCCGTATAGGGGGGCGATGCACTTTGAATCTGTCGAGGCTCAAATATCCTCCCGTTGGTTCGGTGTGGTGTGTAAGTTAGGAGATGGGGGTGCCATCTCAGGTGTCATCCTCGTCACTTGACCATGGTTCAAAATTACGAGACCCGTTGCAAAAAGCCCCATGTTGCTGAATAGTGCGACGTTAATATTCACTCATTCACCCGCGAGCTTGAGATGGCCGAATAGCCATAATCCCGAACTCGTGGCTGGCATTGCTTCTATCGGGTTGTAAGTTCTGCTAACTAAACTTTATAATAACTATAATTCCTATCTTTAATCATAATGTTATTGAATGAATGACGGTAGAGTTTAAATAAAATATTATTCATTAAATCAATTGAGAATATTTACATTTTTAAAATAAATTAATTTTATGAATATAATTCATTTAATCAGTAGATTAAACATACATGGGACGTAAATATGACAGTATGAAAAATAACTTTGAAGATTTTAACGGAAAATTGTAATCGGAACATCACTGGAAATTTATTTCAGACAAGAACTAATTTCAATTCAATTACATCCAACATCAAAACTGATTCTCCGTAAAATTTTATTTGTGATTATATCAAGATATCGCAGATTAAGTTAATGATTTCATCAACTGCTCATTTTAAAAGCGAGAAGAAATGTGTTTTCAAAATTGTGAAATTGCCTTCTTCAAATGTAAAATATCGCATTTATATCTCTCATGTGATAAAGGCACAACCAAAAAAAAAAAGAGAGGAAGGTAAAAAATTTGCATCTGTATATTTTCGATTTCAGAAAAGTTTTTCCAATAATTTTTACAATAAGGATAAAAAATGCCTCTTAACATAATACTCTTTTCTGATACGTTTTATTACATTCCGGTAAGCGCGACAGTACAGTTTAAAAAATACCATGTGATTAAAATTGTATCTATGAAACTAGAATATAGAGTTTGACGGTGAATAGGTAAAGACTTTTATCATCCTTCTACCTTCCATTTTTGAACTTAATGAAACGATTCCCAAACTGTGGGGCACACCCCTCCCTCTAGTGGGGCGTGATAAACCTACGTGGAAAGCGCGAGCATATATGAAAAGTCGGAAAGAAAGATTATTTAAATAAGATCTCTCTCTCTCTCTCTCTCTCTCTCTCAATCATTAGCATGGCCAAATAATTTTAGCGCGTTTTTCACATGTTGTATTTTACAATAATGCAACTTATGAACTTTTTACTAACAGAAAGTAGTGTGTGTGTGTACTGTACCACTCCTCTAAATGTACTACTATTGAGCTGAAAAGAAATAATGACACAAATCTGTATCAGCACTATAAAAAAGCAAAAACTAGTGAAATTCAGGAAAATTTGTAGGAAAATTCGGGAAAACTATGGGACAATTTAAATGTAATTCGGCTCATCTACGGCACAAATGCGACCCAATGCCGAAAATCCGAAGTCAATTGGTTGCTTATTGGCTGAGAAAAAGGTATGACAAAATATGGAACGAAGACGAAATTTGCATCCTAATAGCGCTTTTGTTCCACTACTTGAAAAACGCGCTAAAAATGTTTTACTGAAAGGAAGCAAAACAATATACATTATGACATAATAAAAAATAAAATACACATATTTACACTTATATACTACTTATATACTAGTCTTATAAATGTATCAGTACTGCACACAATGTGTTTGCTAAATGACTTATTAACTAGTAATTATTAATAATATATTAATAATTACTAGTAATTATTAATATAGTATTAATAATTACTAGTGACTTCCATAAACTTGTCTAGCAGATCTAAATTTAAAACGGAAGGTTTTTTTTGAAAAAAAAAATTATTATTATTGAGAACATGTATTAACCTCGTGCACCACACAATGCATCGCACGGGGGCTTACAACACAAAGGAAAAAAGGAAGGATTACAACACAAACATTCATGCCTTCTCCGGGATTCGAACCCAGTCCCTACGGTACCGCTGTCAGCGTAACTAACTACTATACCGGATGGGCGGCAAATAAAGATTTAATATTAGATATTGACATTCTAATTTCTTTTTCTGTATTTAGCTGAGATCTATAAGGATGTTTGAGAAAATAAATGTTTTGCTTGATTAAAACTTATTTTGCATAATTAAAAAATTTTTCGCAATCTGCTTTAATTTAAAATTTAGAAACGAAAAGCTACGTAATACTTATCCTATTACTTAAAATATCTATTACTTAAAAGTGACATAAATAAAATTTAATATGTGTCATGACAATTTGTCGAAGTGCATTATTATTTCAATTAATACATTGTTATAGTACGGGGGGCAATGAAAATAATGACTGTAAATTGGGTCGTAAATATTGAAAGTTTGAGAAGCACTGGCTTATTGAAAGTTCTATAGAATGTTTGCTTTTCTCGTCAAACCTAGACTGGGAATCCTTTTGAATGCAAAAATAAGTATGTCCGAAAGAGCAAAAACTAGTAAAAGTTTCACTGGAGTTTTACTGTTTTCCTTATAATTTCTGGAAATAATCTTATGCTTATTCATAATTCTAAAAATGTTAAGAAAAAAATTTCCAATATATTTTCAGTCAATAGGTAAAATTGTAATTCTTGGAAAATCTTCATTACTTTTCTCTTCTGGATGCATTAGCGTTGATTACAGAGAGTAGAAATTTGGCAGAATTAGAATTACGTGTATGATTTTAAAATGATAAGACATAAACTGTATTTACGTCTTCTGCTAACTTTCATGGAACAAATACATTTTCAGTTAGGAAAAAAAACTTAATAATTATAATATACATCCTATTCCCAACACGTATTATAATTTATAACATAACATCCCTAAAAGTTTTATATTCGAAATACAATACATTGAGAAAGATAGAAAATGTTTTGGTTAGCGTGTTGGCAACATTTACTTTGATCTTTATCCCTCTCATTTCTCATTCCTGTGTTGAAATAGAACATGACAACGCTGATTCAGAATCCCGCAGAACGTGAAATCAGATATTTTATACGTCTTCTGAAATCTCAAGCTGACGTTGAAAACGAAATCCTCCATCCATGGAAACGTCATGAATCGACAAAATGTATAGAAAAAGTGTGACTTATCTGGAGGTGAGATGATGAACAAAAGATCCGTAGTTGAAATGTGATCTCTGATGAAACAAGTCGTCTAAAAAAAAAAACCCTGTGAAGTATGGTGTAGAAAAAAAATCTATGCAGATTAGCTGGGCTAAACTAGAGCTGAAATTGTTTAAAACAACATGCACTATATTTCTATCACTATGAGATACAAAAAAGGACCATAAGCCCAGACTTAACAAATACTTAGACAACTACAGCTATCACGTAGAAAAATAAAGCATGCACTAGAAAGTACATAAGTTGTAATGTGAATTTTATGAGTTAAAATCATTTTGAATAAATACCAAATTTATTGTATCTTTACTGTTCTAAAAAGCTTCGTGTATTTCATAAATGCGACATTTTTTACTTCTTAAAGATAAATATCAATAAACTGAGTATAAAAATAAGCTTAAAGAAATAGCAAATCGTTGTATATATCATTGGATTTGTTGTCACCCAAACTTCTTTCTCTCTCTCTCTCTCATTGAAATATAGATACAAAATGAATTATGCTAAAGGGTGACTTGATTTAGCTTCGTACAATTATTCAGGGCGCAAGACTTTGTGATAATCGTTGTATTGGTAGAAGGAAATTTTAAACTTTGTACACTATAATAGTCTTAAACATTACTATCTTATTTTTATCTTTTTCTGTCTCCCGCATTTATTTTTATTGAAAAAAAAAGGTTATTTTACTTACAAATCCTTAACTACGCTGTAGGATCTTATAGTTGTAACACCAGGAAAGGAAGCAAATAACAAAACTTTTATATTGTACATACATAGTAAAATAGTAAGGAAGTAGGATCACAAATTTGCGGTCAGTTTAAAGGTATTTAGGGTATAAAATTAGTTCACGCAGTTAGCATCTCTGGAAGCTATAAAACTACTCTAACGTGGTTAAGCAAAGTGTCGAACTAGTCTTGGATGCCTGATATGGGCCAATACATGATTGGGCTATACGATCCTCCAAGGCATACTTGATAGCGTATCTGTCCTTTCGAGTGATAGTGACAGTAGGCCGTTGAAATCCTGCATGGTACACAGTATGATCCTCCTTAACTGTGGCTGTATCTCAGTAAGCCAGTAACAGCCTGCGGACAGGAGTGATCACTTTTGTCTAGTGGTATGTTACGCGCTTACGAATCAGAAGGTACCGAGTTCAAACCTCCGATATTGGTGACCTTGGCTGAAAAGAAAAACGCAAACCTTCTGATGTGTCACGGCACCGTCTACCCGCAAGAAGAGCAAGCAAAGTCTTCAAAACTCACTTGACGCAGCAAAAAGTCGTCGGACCCACTCCACGCAGCAAAGTCGTCGGACTCACTCCACGCAGCAAAAGTCGTCAAACTCACTTGACGCAAAACAACTCCCACGCTCGCCATAACAACAAAATATCTCGTTCGTTCGCTTATCCCCCGACTCACTGGTGGAGGAGTACTGTGACGGTATCTATGTAAGCCAGTAACAGCCTCTGGACAGGAGTGATCACTTTTGTCTAGTGATATGTCACGCGCTTACGAATCAGAAGGTACCGAGTTCAAACCTCCGATATTAACCCATCGATTCAGTATCCTTTGGCAGTCATAGTATTAAAATCAACGTGAGTTGCTATGTCATGGAACAGTAATTCACACACACGATAAACCAAAAAATCATGCCGTTATAGAATCTCTATACTTCCTGCTAGCTGTTTTCCCTTTATATACGAGGTATAACATGATTTTCTCCCGATTTCTAGGGTGAAATTCACTACGAAACTTTCTTTTCTTTTATGCAGAGTCTGAAATGTCGTTTCTCCTTCCTGTTTGGTTCGATTGTGCTTCAATGCTAATCACACAATTTAAAACCCAAGTATCTTCTTCATTTCATACAAATATTTGACATTTTTATCATCAATTCTTTATGGCACAATTTTTATGGATATAGTATTCGAGATAAAAGACGACGATAGGGACATATAAATATTTCCTTACTCGTCACATGGCTGATGAATTAATCGGAAACTCGTATTGGGAGATGTCCTTAAGAACATTTAATTTCAATTACTATCAATTTTATTTTTGTTGAAAACAGCAGCCTCAAATCTTGGATTTCGTTTTTCAGATCTCTCGCTTTTGTTTTTATTGGCTATTTTTTTCTTTCGCTTAATGCTTAACTTTTAGAACCTGTAATTGTATTTAAGTCGATCTAAGGTACTGGAATAAATCGTTATCCAATAAAAGTAAAGCAAAAAATCACATAAAGGAAAAAATAAATGTTATTTTTTATTCTTTTTATTTCAATAGCTTTTTTAAAAGTTAAATAAAATTAGTGAAGTTTATTCAAGTCTGCTAATTTTTATAATTGCTTACGGTAGTTAAAAATTGTTTATAAAAAGATTCAGTGTAAGGTTTTTGAATCCCAAATGAACAATTTATTCTTACCTCATAAATTGCAATATTTACTTAGTTTCTTTTAAAATTAACTTTTAGTAATTTTGTAAAAATATAACACAAGCTTCTATGGCGAGTTTTTGTCAATTTTTTTCTATGTATGATTTCCATTATAATATAGATATTTTTTTGTCTCTAATTTTAATAAACTTAAAATTCTCTGGCAAAACCGAATTCTTTAAATATGAATTAAAACTCTCAACACGTTCTGTCTTAGGGAATTTATTTTAAAACATTATGAAGTCACTTATATACATATTCATTTCACGCTCATTTTTAATTGATCATAAAAGTTTCTTCTTACTCAAAACGGGATTATTTCCCCTGCAATATATTATTTTTAACACAATTTTTTTTCAAATTCTGTTTGTTAGTAATTTTTTCCATAATTTTTGCATTTTTTTTTTCAATATACATAAGGAGAATAAAAACTCAAATTTTTGCTTTAGGCTGCAAAATAGTTTTCAGCCAGATTCCATGTTTTTTCTAAGTGCGAAGTATTATACAATCATTAAATACTGATAAATTATGTGACTACGTTTGGAACTTGGATTTTGTATGAACGTATACATGAATAATTTTTTTGATATTTAGTATCAATTGAACTCGAAAACGTACATAAAATTCTTTCAAGAATATTATTTCAATAAATTATCTAAATTAAATTTTGGCAAAAAAATTTAGGATTGACATATTTTTAAGACATTTTCCTTTTTTAGAAAATTACTTCGATGATAAAAAATATTTCACTCATATATAGGGATTTTTTTAAGGAGACCAAAAAAAGTTTTGAAAAATTCCCATAATTTTCAGAGTTACAATCAAATGAAGTAACGACCCTTTTCTTTAAAAATTTCCCTACTCTGGTATATTAAAACATGAATAAATCCAAATTACATACAAAAATCCTAGTTAACGTTCTGCAGAGAAATCTTAGTTATTTATGGTCAAAATATTGTTCTTATATAAACATTTTTCAAAAAAAAAATTTGAAAATGTTATTTTTTTTAATAATTTTTTTTTGGAAATAATTTTTATTTTAAAAACGCTTTTAACAGAATTATAAATATGTACATTCTAATTTAGCTGACACTAAACAAAAAAGAAATATTCATATATACGTTTTTGCAAAATCCACAGTCCCGAATAAATGTTCTTTCTATATATCAAAAATTTAATAATTTCGTAAAGTATTGATTTCATAAATATTGATTCACGATTTTTTCCTCCAGAGCTTAACAGTTTTATAAACCTTATTAATTTCATGAATTAAAATTAACTTTAAACCACGCATACATATCAAAGGCTGGATATATTCGAAAAATAAATTACATACTGTTAAACATCTGAGAATTAATTCTTTTTTTCCAGAAAATCTTTTAATCTATTTCTTTATAAAAATATGAAATGAATCACACCCTCTTTGAGATAAAAGCAGTTCGATGTACTAGGTTCCTAGGGCTGTCGCCTCAAAAGGTCATAGGTCAGACTTGTTCTTACTCCAGAAAATTTTCCCATTTTATCCACTCTTGCATCCGCGGGAAAATGCAACGTTCCATTTTCCATCGCCTGCAAAACGAGTGGAACAATTCCACAAGAACGGTTTACTCTTTTTTTTTTATCCTTTCCTTCCCAACTATTTGCTTCGAAGAAAGTATAAAATAAAAATCTTTATTATGCAAATATTTGAGTGGAAAAAAAAGTAGCCGAAATGCGGTAACACGAATTTTTCCGCGAAGAAATGGAATCATGGTGGTTTGTACTACGCCGTGCTTGTAGATTTTTGCTTCAGTTTTGTATTTCCGTTTTTCCCTTCTTTAGTATTCTTTGATGCATAAAAATTTAGTATAGCAGTAGTACTTTTTTAAAATAAAAAGATTACTATAAAAGCTTAGGCAATAATATTAATTCTTCCATCATTACTTTTCTCGTATATTCTAAATAATTAATAATGGATTCATTTTATTCTAAAATAATAAGAATGAATAAAATATTTATTCTAAATAATTTAATATGGAGGTATGAACTAATGTATTTCGGCTATTTTTCTTAAAATTTCGTTTGATTCTATGAATGTGTAACGTCTTTCTAAATATACAAAAATCTGATAAACAATGAAGGTTGCGATTGATTTTTTTCTCCTATTTTTTTCCTGCTTATAACAATTTTAAATCCTGTCGATTATTTTCTCTAGCATTATGATGTTTGAAATAATTAATATCCATTGCTTAAAAATAATTATTTCATTACCGTACTTAACCTCTTGTCCATTACACTAAATATTTTTAAAAAAACTTGATTTTAATGTTACCAAGTACTTACGCGTATCAACATACATTCCAGGAATTAATTATATTTTGAATTCCAAAATTCCATAAATTAAAAGATTAATTTATATTTTTATCATCTTTACTATAATATATTCCAGCATTTCGTTAGTTGAAACTTGACTTCTGAATCGATTCGTTTTGCTGAAAAAATCATTTGGTTTATTTTTATTCTATGTTTAGAATTTTATTGTTTAATTTTAGACATTCTGTTGCTAAATTACATAGAATTTACATTTAATTTTTTTTTAAATCATAAACAACTCTCATCCATAATTGGTTTTGATTAAATGTCAGACGGTTTCTTTTAGTTTTGATTTTTGTGGCAACAAATCATTAAATAAACTAAACAAATTATCTTTTAAATTCAAGCTGAGCTGTTAATGTTTTTAAAAAATGCGATACTTAATTCAATATTTAAAGCGTTCTAGGTTTATATATTTTATTTTGTATTCTTAATTAAAATTCGTGTTATTCTTTAATTTTTGAATTAAATTTAAATGCTCACATTTCTACTGAAATATCTTATTTTGTAAAATAAAAATAAAATGTTGGCTCTAAAATGAGCAAGAATTTCAAATGTGCATAAGTCTTTTTTTTTCTCTTTCACACGAGTAAATTTCTTAGCACAATTAAAAAAGAATTCTTTGCATTTTATTGGTATTGCAATTACTTCAATTCTTCTTAAGCTCAGATTGCGTAAAATTTAACCGTATCGTTTTACTTTTTGATAATGGCAACACATCTTTTAACATTATTTTTCAAATCATGATTCTTTTTAAAATATTTTCATTCATTTAAAAAAGAAATTAATTCTAATAAATATCTAAATGAAAACATCGTCCATTTTTATGTTGTAGTATAATACATTTAAACTTCCTCTCATTTGAATGTTTTAAGTCTGGAAGAGAAGTAGTTTTTTTCTTTTAACTTCCGAAAGCGCTCTTTTCCTTTCATTCGTGACTTTTCGTTAATTCTTTAAATTAACGCAATTAAATATTTACTAGAATAATCACCATTCAGTACAACTTCCTTTAAGATTCTTATCAAGAAAAGAAAGACAGAGTATTCGTTGAATTCTTAAGTATTTACTTTCAGTTCCCATTCAGTACTCTTTGATTAAGCATATTTTTTACCCGGATCAAAATATTGCACGAGTGAATGTTCATTGAAATGAATATTTCATTCATAATCTCAAGCCTGAGTAAACATCAATTAAATTTTTCCTAATGGAGTATCAGTTTATTTTCATTTTTAAGCTTTGTCAAATAATTTAAGTGAATTTCTCTGTTTTCTCAGTGAATATAAATATTTTAGGTTTACTTACAGCTATATATTCGCTCTTCAGTAAAGATTACTCTACTGTTTTAAACAATCGATTAAATTTATTTCTATCTTAATTTTATAGGTAATTGTGTTGTTAAATGTCAAAATATTGATTTTGATCCCTTAGTTGTTTATAATTAAAGTCTCCATAGAATCCCATTAGCTCATCGTGCTTCCACGCCACAGGTACTAGTTCAAGCCCCTGGAGAACAAGGTCGACTCAGCAGTTCATCTTTTCAGTGGGCCGACAAATGAGTATCAAACGTGCTTGGGAACTAAACACTGAGGTGTTTGGGTCAAACTGACCATCTGACCAGAACCACTGATCATGCACGTCAGTGCCCAACGTCACGAAAACTGAGATGGGCACAGTAGGCCTTGGCCCTCATGGGCTGTAGCGTCACTCAGTTTGGTTTAGTTTAGTAAAAGCAATACAAAGAAGACCGAACTCGTAAATCTAAGTCATGGACAAGGGACGAGGTTGACATTTGAACTTGTTTCTCCTCCTCTTATTGTGCAATCGAATGTGGTCCCGAAATCGTTTCTTTTGTGCCATGAGCTCAATCCTTAGTGCCTCTGAAGACCCATCTTGCAGAAGGATTGAGGGATATTAAATATGTTGAGCCTCAAAGTCCTCCCGTTGGTGGGGAGTGGTAGTTCTGAGAGAGGGTTAACAGTTTAGGTGTTGTTGTCACTTGAGCGAGATTGAAAATTACGAGGTTTACCGCCGATAGCTCTGTTGTTCCTTTACAGGGTAACGTTAATAACACATTTATTCTGGGACTGGATATGAATAAGAAGAAACCGTCAGCGTAAGAACCTTAGTGACCAACCCTTGTACGTAGTATCCCCGATCGATGTTGATTGGTGTCCCGGTTACATGTCGGATTATTCTTTATGACGCATCGAGAAATGTGAGTTTGTTGGATGATACTTGCTTTTTCCCTCACTCACTATAGCTGTCTTCATGCTTTGTACGGTTCGGTCCTAGCTCTCCCATTTCTGATAACATTGTCTAGTGCCTACATCGTTCCGACCCTATTTCACTTCAGTTCAATTGCACCTCTTTTCCCAAATGATGGCATCTACTGAAACTGTTCACAAATCTGTCTGTGAGACATTGGTACAGTTCGCGTGGTAGTTGTGCTTTACCATTGGGATATCCTCTGATCTACACAACAAAAAGTGTGTGTTAAAGCTCCAATTTGTTTATCATTGCCCACTGAATCATTAACATATTCTATTGTATGGGACAGATACATTTTAAGAGGTCGGCTAATTGAACTCGGACCCAAACCCTCGTCCTCGGGAGGAGATTCATCTCGTTCCCTTCTCGGCCTCAATAAGATCTTGGTCCTAATATTTTTAATCGACATATGTTGCTCCGAAGCATATTCTCCGACAAAATGTGAATTTTGAACTTTAAGTCAGTTAGCACCCGTAGCCAGATTTCGTTACTACTCCATATCTGTCTTTTTTGTGTCTAAACCAAGGTGTGGCAACCTTTTAGCTGTGGCCTGCCAAACTTAATCTACCAATAGGATTCAGCGTGCCACACAGTGGGACATTTTTGAAACAATTCGATTCAAGCAATAATGAATGCAGAATTACAGAATAGAGATCCATAATATGGATAATTTAAAGTTTAATTATATATAAATTTTGCATTATTAAAAAATATTTCTTGACATAAAAATAAATAAGATAAAATATAACTATTTCTTCAACATAAATTTTAAAAATTAAAATTGTATATATGTATTATATTGTTTAAAAGTATTATATTGTATATGTATATATATATTGTATATTATATATTTTAAAACATATTTTCTAAAATAAGGAATAAACAAATATTTTCCTTTATTATAGCTAAATAAAAACTACAATAAAAATTTTAATGTGAGCTTAGTGCCACTCTGCTTTCATATCGCAAAATCTGAGGTATAATTTGTCACTTTCAATTCGACACGATTCTGAGCTTTCAGTTGTTAAACAATTTCTTTGTGAAATCGAAATATTTTTCATGAGAGGAAAAATTTTACAATGATATGTAGAACCAAAAGCGACAAAGCAGAGTGTATGCAATTTTCTTTCTTAAAACAATTAAATTTCTCCAGTAGTAACTTCCGATAATTCACAAAAAAGCTGTAAATTTATCTTTAAAGTTATCTTTCAGATTTTTTTTTTTTGTTGTCATTCCTTAAATGTTCATAATTCTGCAGATGTTTCACAAGAAGGACCTTTACAAATTTATCAACTTCCAACCACTGGAAAATTGCTGAATTTGTAGGATACATAGATTGCCAAACCCTGGTTTAGACCAAAGCCTACCATCATTACTCATTTAGTAGAAAGGTGGCAGTTTGTCGAATCAGTTCGTGTCCAAGTTTGTGAGAATGTAAGTCACGCACGTTAAAAAGTCGTAAGATTTCACTGGTAAGGTATAGGCGTTCGCAATTTTGGCACAGTCGGATTATTCCTTTTAGTCGTGCCACTTTTTATGGTACAGAGTGGATTTTCAACCATTCATTACACTTTATTACTTATTCTTCTCGTACTTCACTTCTGCTTACCTTCTTGGTATCTTTCATAAAAATAGTAGACTTGCGGAAATTCTTGACATTAAATATGTTACCATCACACTTTAACCGCCAATAATAAGGATAAAAGCATACCATATTTTATAAAGAAACCCTTCGTTTTTCTCTAAAACTCTACACCATTTATTTCTATTGTCCGGCTCATCGCAAATCCTCCCCCCCCCCCTTTACAGTTCACTTTCCTGCTTACCTTCCCAAACTCAGTAGGGCAAAGTAGACGTTTCTCGACCAGATGGGTGTGCGCTGGGAAGCCCATCATCAGGTGCTCGTAAACGTTTATGGCCGCCACTAAGGCACGTTCGATACCTTAACGACTCCGCTTGACAGGTGACGTTCGAAAAAGAGACTTTAACGACGACGGGAATTTCTTTCCTAACGACTCGGTGTTGAAACGACGAGGTGTTTGCAGAATTCCGCAACTCTTAGCGGTATTAAAATGGAATCAGGATAGGGGGTGATAGCTTTAACGGCGGTAGGGGGGGTGAAATGAATTGTGTTTTGGTAGAGTGAAAAGTGTTGTTTGGGAAGAACTCATTTCGAACTTCACTTGGAGTGGATATTGGGAATAGCGATATATAATTTAAAAGAATTTGGGAGCCGAAATTTATGTGCTTAAGTGATCACTCACTTGTATATTTGTTTTGTGTTGATGCTGCCTTTGCAAATGATGGACAGTTTCTAAATTCAAAAGCTGCACAAAGACCAAAACCAAGTCTATTATTTTCAACTGAGTTTCCTAATTTTACTGAAGTTCTTTTTGTGGAAAAGGTTTTCGTTGAAAAGTTAAAATAGAAATATACGTGGTTCAAATGGAATCCTGAGTTTATTTTTCGTGCTTAAGTTAAAGAATTATTAAAAAATTATACAGTGAAAATCCTAAGCATATGCAATTTTTTTTTCTTCCTTCAGAAGTTATCAGACGCCGATAGACTGCTGATGAGAGAAAAATAGCAGGAGAGCTTCGTCAGATATTAATTTCTGATAAAATAACAGAAACCTGCAAATGAGCCACTGAATTAAATTTTATGCAAATCTTAGATATTCCCATGGGCAACAGTGGTTGTGGTAAACAAGTGGTCCTAGTCAAGAACTTGTGGTGGTGGTCAGCCGTGAGTTCTCGACCCCAAGTGGCACTGATGATCCCATGTGAAGGAACGTGAAATCTTTCGAGGCTAAAAATACTCACGTTTTCCGTGGTGGAGATGTTAAGAGATAGGGACAGCTCATATTGTGCGACATTATTGTGCACATGCTCACTCTAAAAAATTTTGGTTCAGTAATTAAAAGATGAATCATGTAAGCAAAACTAGCATGTGAAAATCACTAAGTACTTTAAAAAAGGTACACGATAAAAGTATCAGTACGAACCAAGTTATTAGGAAAGAAACACTAACATGATGTACATTATTATTACTACATTTTTTGCCTGCTTTTACCGGGAATGAACCTAAAATTTTTAAAAGAAATGTTCTGTGCAAGAAATGGTTTAAATCACCGAAAACTATGCTATTTTTAATGTGTAACATCTTTCCTCTCGGTTGCTGGATATTTGGGGGAGCGGTTTCGTGAAAAGGGACGGAAGTGTGTAACAGGAAGTCGGGGAAGCGCGCGCTATTTGAGTTGACCAATCAATCGCGCTTGGTGGTGTCTCTTCGCTACCCTCGCATCGAGATCCAACTCTAATAACTAGCTCTCGTTTTTTTTTTTTTTTTTTTTTTTAATTTTTTTTTCACTCTAAATCCACTTTGCACATACCAGCAAGTCTTACTAGACTTTGTCCAGAATAAACTTGCAATTCTTACGCTCAATTGTCAAAGTCTCAGAGCTCGTTGTGTATGAAATCTAAGGTTATATTTATGTGTGTAAACTATATTTTAATAATTATATTTATTGTTAGCGTCTGACAAAGTTAATCGTTTTTTAAAAAAATACGAGTAAGTAATGTGGAATTATATTCGAATAAATATTTTAGTGCGTATCTTTTTCATACTTCGAGATTAACAGTGGTACTGTTATTGACGCTGTTTTTCAACGGTTTTTAAGTACTTTGAAATTACAAGTATATGTGTCATATTTTAGTTATTATAAGTCTGTTGTGTCTCCGCTATTCCCCAAATTGAACAAGAATAATTATTTTTGATAAAACATTACATTACTCTATGTGTTAATTTTCCTTAAAGATGTAATTATTCGGTAGAAAGTTATTTCCAATCAGTACCAATTAATTTTTTTCATGACTTAAGATACTATTGCGTATTTACCACGATAACATGTCAGATGTTACACATAATATGCGACTACTGTATAAGGCTCGTTCCTTTTTTAAAAAAACAAATTATTGAATAATTAATGACAAAAAATTTCCATCAATATTATACATTTTTAAAATGAAATTTATTGTTTGTGAAATCAGACAAGGTGGATAACATAAATCAAACTGAAAAATGATTAAATGACCAATTTATCGATAGCTTGATCCCCTTGTTTGCTAAAAAATATCTGAAAAATACTTTTGCTCAAAAGTTAAGAGAAAGTTCACTAGTGGAAGGGTTTTATTCTTGAAGAAGGTTAATTACTGGGATTTTATAACTTGAGCTTTTTATAGAAAGAAAAGAGAACTGTTATATATTTTTTTTCTCTTCATTCCAGAAGAAATAAATAAGTATCGGCTTATAGTATTGATTAAGCGAAATACCCTTTCTACGAGAATCTCAGGTTACTAGCTGTTAGCTTTGCGTCGAATGATAAATGGTGGCTCTGTAATAAACAATACAAATTTTATGGCGTTTTATGACGTATCAAAGCATCATTTATCATATACTTTTTCTTATTTCTGCCCTTCCCTAATCAAACATTAGAATTTCCATAGTGATCCCTTATATTTTCTTATTATAAGCACTTATTGTTTACGATAGAAAACTTAAAATGAAGAGCTTGTTCTCGATGATATTTCAAAAATGAAAAAAATATAGAGTGAATTTAAGTTGTACTCAAATGCAATTCGATTAGAAAAAAGTCAAAATATTAATTACTGTTTGGATTGGATAAAAAGCCTAAACAAAAAGATTTTAACTTATTAAACATTAAAATAATTTTGCTTATACTTGTGGCTCTAATAATTATATACAGAGTTATAAACAAATTAGTTGGCCAGTTACGTAAGGTAAAAATATTCAATGAAATTAATCCGTTTTAAGTTTATTCATAGGTATCATAACTGACTTTATCTTTTTTTTCTAACTGTAATTATTTTTTGTTTGATCTTTACGATACTGGAGACGCACAACGGTGCTGAAAAAGCGAAATGTGCTTATCTTTGGTTTAATGATAATCATTCTACTACTACTGGAATTATTTACATAGACACGCTACAGATTTTACTTTTTCCAATCATTAAATAACACTTTTCGTCAGGACAGCACACATTGACATCAGCACAACGACGTCTCACTTTACTTTAATGCTGAGATACCAGTTTGGATGGGTCATGGAGATGTTATTTAACTTTAACCATGATCATCAGATCTTTTACCCCTGGATTTCTGTGTATAAAGTTTTGTAAATGATCAAATGTATACTCCCCTTATTTCTTGCTTCCATTCCTCAACTAAAATCTGCATCGTAATTGATTTATTGGACGGAAACGTGCTAACAAATCTGTGAAAAGAACTATTTTACAGATGGGACATTTGAAAAGTAACGAAAGAAATTCACATCAAACATTTGTTATTTTAATTTATTTATCCAACATCCGTGCGTGGCTTCTTGACCATTTGACGCTGAGCCTCCCAGTACCGACTAATGATGTCGCCAGTCGGGTATTCATTGAGTCCAGTGCATTGGAGCAGGTGACCACCATCCATTCCTACATGGCCGCAGAGTGGGCAGGCCTCGTCAGCAGCCAGGCCAAGCCAGTGGAGGTGTGCTCCCAAAAAGTCATGTCCGGTGGTTAGGCCTCGGCTCTCTCCAGGTGCCTCGGGATTGGACCCACAGTGGCCAGAGTTTCCCAAGGCTATTCAAGACACTTGGTTTTTGGGTCACGGTTGTATATTTGTCGATGAATGTAGAAATAGTGCTCTTTTGTCTTCTGAGAGTCAAGGGGCTTTCCAGTTGAGACGGCTCGGGTCACTGCTTGGCTTTTAACTCTTGTGGTCATGGTAAACTTCGACTATTTTTCTACCTTACAACAATATGTACATATTTTTTTTGTAAATTACATGCTATAAATCGTGGCTTTTGTCCAATTAATTTGTAAACACCCTGTATAATTTCACACAAGCAGCTGGCATCAATCTAAAGGCAGACCGAAATAAACATAGTATACGATGCTGGTATGAAAATGCAGCTTTGAAGCGGTAGAAGATTCTGTAGAGATCGATGAAGGCGTCTTGTGGCTTTATTCATTACTCCTCGCACAGGTTTTGAGCATAATGCATCATTGCACCAATTCTCAGTTCCCTAACATACAGGGATGATGTAGCTTAGTGATTATGGTCACGAACTCTTGACACATCAGCCATGAGTTCGAGTCCTAATATCACTGAAGGCTCACCGTATGAAGGAATTGATACATGTTAAATCCATCGAAGCTCAAGGTCTTTCCATTGGTGTGGTGTAATATTTTAGGGAGGGGCTCAGTTATTTTGCCAGCTCAGTTGTAGCCCTCAGCACTTGACGGAGATTCAAACTACGAAGTCTGTAACCAATAGCCTGCGTGTTGCCTTGTAGTGTGACATGAAGAAAGATGCACTCACTCGGTGACTTTCATATCGTGTATGGAGCTGCAAATAGGAATAGAGCAGATGCTCAAAGGAAGTACAGGGAATGAAAAGCCTTATACCTTGGGGCTTACAAATGACCGTAACGGCCATAATACACCCTTTCTACAGGGAAGTAAAGAAAGTGCAGTTTTCTATAACAATATTTATATTAATTATCAATACCCATTTCTTGATACAGAAAAAGATAAAGAAAAGTTTGCTTTCTTTTACAACTGTTTATAATCTGTTAAAATAATTCCTTAATGAAAATCATCGTTTTATCTTTTGCGTAATAAATGAATTTTATTCTTCAAGTTTACAGTAAAAAAAACGATTGAAACAAAATTGAAAAAAAAAACAGTTAATTTGAAAGAAATTTAATCAGTACATGAAATTTTAACATACACTTCAATAGCTCTAAACTTCTTTTTTACTCTTAAATTAAAGTCGAACCAAACAATTAAACTCCAGTTAAAACATTTTATTGTTTGTTCAAAAAGATTTTTTTGTGTTATGTTACCTTCTATTTCCTGACTTTGTTTATTTCTTAAGAAAATTAGGTTAATAACTTGTACGACGTGTTTGGTTGTTGTTCTTTCTTCCAAGTTTAAAACTAACTTCGATTACAAGCAATTTTATTTTTATTTGTCTTTAAATGATCTTAGTTTTTTTTTAAATTTTTGTTTCAGTTGTTTTGTTGCAAGTTAAATGGTGTAAATGAACTTGGAACAAGGGATTTAGGGAATTCTTAAACTTCTGCTTTACACACAAAAGTTTTCTTCAGTTGTAGATAACTACTTAAGTGGAATCATGAAGAGGAAAAAAAAAGAGTTTTTCTCCCTTGTGCTAAGAAAGATTTATTTAGAATTTATTTTGGAGAAGAGTGTTTTCTTTTAGACAGAAATAGAAAAAGGTTAATTTTGTAATATCTTTTTCCTTATCTGCATTTTAGTATAACTCTTGAGAGCTTATTTGTGTGTGTTTGTGCATTTATTTTTAAAGATTCGAAATAATTTGAAATTTCAAAATTCTGATATGTTTGTTGGAAGTTGCCAATTTTTTTCTCCGAGTAGAGCATTTTTAAATTGTTTACGTATCTTCTTCAATTCCATTTATTTTATTTCTGCTCCTGTACAATCTAATTATTTTAATATTTTTAATCATTTTGTTAAGAATTAGTGGCCTTTTGGTATCATTAAGATTTGATATTTCCAATTAATTCTTTAAATTTAATCTTTTTTTAAATTTCGTTCTGCTACTGGAACCAATTGTTGGTGGGTAGTAAAACAGATTCAGAGAATAAATGTTTTTATATTGATTGTTTGTCTCCGATTTTACTTTAAAAAATGTTTCCAATCTGTCATACTATCTAAGTAAAATTAAAAGTTAACTTTCCGCAATAGAAGTTATTTAATATTTTCTGCGTTACCATTAGTAACATACAGGTATTGGACAAAATAATAGGATCATCCATTTAAGAACGAGCAATCTTTCGACCACATCAAATAAACGTCTACCATGTGTCGCAACACCGGTAGAAGCATTTCATGTTGACTCTCTGGTTCCAGCTGTGAAACATGGAGAGGGTTCGGTGATGGTTTGGGGCGCAATATCTTCTTGTGAATTGGCCCACCTCGTTGTCTAGAAAGGAATGATCATAGGCGACCCCCCCCCCCTTTTCGAAACATTCTCGCAGATTATCTTCACCGTATGCTTCAAAACATCTCTCTGGGAGGACGTCATGTGTTACAAGAAAACAACACCCCTGTTCACAAGTCTCGGTGTGTTCAAACATGGTTACATGGGCCTGATGATGAAGTAAAATATCTAGCGTGGTGTACCCATTCAACTGATCTGAACATCATTGAGTGTTTGTGGGGGTTCTTTTGGGAACAAAGTCCGAGCTCGGTTTCTTCCTCTACGCATACTATCTGACCTCGAGACTGCTTTGAGCGAGGGAAAGTGCGAATTCTGATGTACTGTGTTCGAGACATTTTATTTGTCAATCTCACGTCGAATTTAAGCTGTTATTCGGGCTAAAGCTTGCCCAGCCCCTTACTAATAAATGGTTTTTGTTTTTACTAAGGAGTAAGAATCCTTTAAATCCAAAATGGGCATTAAGTCGATCGCGATTGACCGGTGATCCGCCAAGACATTTTGGGGTGGCCGCCTTTACTAAGACACGCTTACTAAAAGAAACCTATTTATGGAACACTGATACCACCTAGAATTTAGAATCGGCTCTCCACAATCGATGAAACTGTGTTTACTTAAGCAAATGATTCGTTAAATGCTTAGACGACTGATGCGTACTTTCATTGGTAGCAAACGATGACCCTTAATATTTTCACTGCCACTGTAGGGGGGAAATTCCCAACTTGCCGACTGAAGGGGAGAGTAAAAGTTGATGATCCACTCTTTCTGCGCTTTCCACGAGAGTGGGTTCTTGTGTTGACGTCATGTCTCGCAGACTCCGTAGCGAACAAATTGAGTACATACGTCGGTTTCAGATTCATCGATTCACATATGTTCTCTGCTCGCTGCTTCCACGGTCCAGCAGTCGCTCACAGTTGTTCAAGCATTCAACTTGACAATCTTGTGTTACTTGAATTTTTGTAGCAAAAATAGTATTCTGTTATATTTTGATAGAAGGGTAGAATGCCGAAAATAAGTGTTAAAAAAGAAAACATACAATTTTAATACAGAATGGCCACACCTACGTCACTGGGTGGACCGCAATACCTTAAAATCACTAGAAGTAGCCCGTACCCACAAAAAGTCCGCCCACCTCTGCTTTAAATCATCATTCCAGATCGGCCGTCAAATAATCTCTTAGGGAGAGTTGTCAGCCGCGCAAATCCAGCTGCGCAGGAGATCAGAACTCTGTTAGACATGTTAAGTGTTGTTCCGTTTTTGTGATGTCGCGTGCATATGTTTAAATAATTGTTAAAATTAATAAATCAATTTGGCCACACAATCAATGCGTGATTACTGAACAGGATGCAAAACTTTACTACAGGTGTTCCTAATATTTTGTCCTATACCTGTGTGATGGATCTATACGGGTTTTCACTAACCTCTACTTTTTCTCTTTAAATCAAATTATTTATTTCAACCAACCTTCATCGAGAACCAAGTGTGATTTATGTAAATAAGGAATATTATATAAATTGGGTTTTCGCGAGTTGAAGAAGCTAAGTCGGAGGAAGTGAGAAGTCAAGTTAATTAAAGTAAAGTGAAGAGAGTAAGATGGGACACGTAGTTGTTGAGAAGTTAAGCGAGGTTGATACGTTTTGATGTGCGCCAAGAGAAGCGGATTAGAAGATTGAAAAGCAGAAGAATTAATTATTACGAAGAGTGGAGTCTTCGTCAATTCATCCAGCTAATTGGAGTGCCTGAAATTCTCCGTGAAGGATCGGCAGCATTAAAACATCAGATATTGTCATTTTGATTAAGTAACTTCTCATTATTAGTGTGAGGCGTAGTTGCAAATGTGCGCGTTTAAGCTGTCTTAGATTCCGTTAAAATTTTGTAATATTTTTCCCGCTTGTATATATCATACCTCTGCACTCTACTCTCTTTTATATACCTTAATTAGAATTGTGTTGTGTCTGTTATTAAATATTGATAAGAATCAATAAATCAGTTCGAATTAGAATAATGTTTTAGATCATTTAGTTCCTCCAACACATCCTGCCGGGTTTTCAGATAGACAGGAAGGTATTAATGTAAGGAGTGGCTACAGGTCACCACACCGTATTTAGCAATGAAATAGCAGACCATTACACCAAAATGATCATTTCTTGCTATTAGAAGTAGCTATCTCTTCCTCTCCCTTATTCATTATAACAACTTTTTGAAAAACATTTTGTGGAGTCTAAAAATGGTTGTCGGACCAAAGAGAATTCAGAGTCTGTAATTTGTGGTCCTACATGGGTATTATTAAGTGTTTATAAACTTTAAAATATTATGTAGCTCCAAAGAAAAAGTAATTACTTTATGGCAGCATAATTGGATCAGGGGTTTTTTCTTTTGGATGGATTTAAGACCCAATCTAATACACAGTTGGACCCTGATTTAGTGAATTCATCAGGACCGAACATTTTTTTTCGTTAATTCGGAGTTATTTCCTATATCGGTGTCCAATCCAAATTTTCTGCACTTACCATTTAGAAATTCTATAAGACACTTTTACACAAAGAGTTTTCATAGTTAGAAATTGCGCACTTTTTATTCAACAGTTAAACGTGTTATTAGTGATTTATTACGCACCAGTTAATTAAAAATTTTAAAATACTGACTAATATATTTTTAACAACCTTTTTGATTCCTGATTCGTAAGAGTTCTTTTTCGACGTTATGCATAGAATAAAATACAGCATCATTTACATCCAGCTGCATAAGGTTCCAAACAAGTACGGTCACAGTTTCGAAACTATGCAAAGCATTGGAAAATCTAATAGTTTTGAAAAGACTCTTTCATTATCAATTTCAGCATCAGAATCGCTGTTCTGTGTCTCCAAAAAATCACCAATATCATCAAATTCCATTGCACAGGTAGGCTGACCGCAAATATAGCATAATCCTTAAAATCTTAACATATCCCTTGTATTGTGGAGTGGGTTGAGATAAGAAAGGGATTTTTCCTGGCGTATTTCAGATCTCACACTATAGGCTATATATACTCATGATAGATTTGTACCTGTAAATATAATAATGGTGTGCATCATTTCCCCTTCGATATATGTTGATTACAAGAAAAATCTATTGTGTGGACAAAAAGGATATGTCATTTTTAAGAAAACTCCATTTTTTTCTACTACAAACTAACTAAAAAATTTTCTGCTTTTGAAGTAATTCGTTAATTCGGGATTTATTATTCGTTAAATATGGGTTTTTGCCTTCAGTTTAATTGGGGGGGGGGGAAGAAATTCTTTCAATCGTGAAATTCGTTTAATAGGGGTTCGGTAAATCGGGGTCCGACTGGATCTGTTTTTTCTCCCAAAGGATCCTCTGTCTTTGATTACGTGAGTGAATACGGATCTTTACCTATATTCGGGCCTTCTCCTTGTCAACAAAACCTTTTCTCTTATCTTATGCCATCTTATAAATTTGTGAATAGTATGTACATGTCGCATTGGGTTATTAGGGAATGATAGCGTTCTAACAAGTATGATCTTTTTCGCCAAGTATGATATTCCAACCAATAGGTACAGTGCATACTTCATAAGGTGCGTATTGCAATACTTTAATGAAACTTTTATGTCTTTAGATGACAATTATATCAAGATATCTTAATTTAAAAATGAACTCTTACAGTTTAACTTAATTGTAATTTGGATTATTGTGTTTTGCCGCAAAGATTTGAAATTTTAATAAGATTTAAACAAAACCTTGCATTTAATAAGATTAATAAGGTTCCACTATATATGGACAGGGATATTCAAGACACATTTTTAATTTCATTAATTTTAAGTTTTCGTTTTTTTTTTTTTTTTTTTTTTTTTTTTTTTTTTTTTTTTGTAATTTCAAGGTATTTACGTATTGGCCGGTCGACCATTTTTCTCAAAATTATGAATCGTCGCCAAATGCCGTAATGTTCAGTCAATAATGGAAAAAATCCTCTGCATGGGCTGGAACACAATGACCTTATTTAACTTTTAATGTTCTTAATAACTAATTGTTGTAATATGGTATTCAGAAAAATGCATGCAACTAATTTATGTAGTTCGATTGCACATTTTCCAAGTATGGCACACATATTTTTCATTATTTTAAAATTTTTTGTAAAATTAATAAAAACAATTTTTGTTACATTAAATTCCCTAAAAAAGTTATTAAAAATACAGATTGTCTGATTTAAAATTATAAAATTGTAAATAACTTAAGAAAATTCACTTTTTTTATGGTACAAATTCTTCAGGGAGTTCAATGCGGTATATTACACACTATGATGACTTTATTCATATTTTTAAAAACTTTACAAAATTAACCAATCGATAGTGGTAACCATGTGGCATGGCCACAAACTCATGGTCAAAGTTGTTTCTATCGAGTTTCGGGTTCGAGTCCCGGGGCCTCTAAACACCTACCATGTAAACAGGCTGATGCATGTTAAGTTTGTTGAAGTGTGGTGTGAAAGTTAGGAAAGTAGTGTGCCAACTTAGTTGTCATTCTCGTCACTTGGCTTTAGTTCAAATTTATGAGGTCTATCACCAATAGCTTTCTCGGATTGAGAAATTAATTTTCACTCAATCAAAATTGAAACTTATTAATTTTCTAAACAAGGAACTTCAGCCAGACAATTAGGGAAAAGTATCTGAATGATTTCATTTTGTATTTAAGATTGGAAGAAATTTCGTTCTTTTCTCCCAATCTCGTGAAAGTACTTTTTTACCCATTTCGTCTGTAATTCTCCTTTTTTTTCCCTAAAAAAAATGACACTCCTCTGCGATAATGGTGATGACCTCTTGAAGAGAGGGTCTTTAAAAAGAAACAGTCTAAAACAGTCCACCCCTAAGCACCCCCGAGAGACGAAATCCTTTCATTGCAAAAAAGCAGAGAGGGTTTTTTGTTCGAGTGGACCCTCTCTTTCCACTTAACTGGAGGGGAAAAAGAGTCTTTGACATCATCAAAGAGAAGGCTTGGAGAGGAGGGAGGATTTGTATCCCGATTCTTCCTTTTGCTTTTCAGAAATAAGTGTCCCACAATGTAACTTAACAGTTTAGGAAGATTTAAAGATTTTTTTTCGAACGATAGAGTGGGAATAAAGTTAAAAATTTTCTTCTGGGAAATACCCGGAGTTTGAACTGATGGGGATTTGGCTGTAGACTTCTATGTCAAGTTGCGTGTCTATTATATTGTTTCTTAACCAGCATTTTATGTTGCTAAGCTGACTTTATTTCTCCCATTTGAATGGCCATTTTGGGATTGCTTTACTATTTTCTCGTTATTTTCTGCACATAAGGTAAGTTGACTTCGAAAATTATTCCAGTAATAGCAGTTTTTATCTCTACTTATTAAACCTTATATATTTTTTTTCTCTTCTTCTTTTCTTCAAACTTATTTCATTGTCTTGATTTGTAATATTTTTATTTAAGATATTTTATATAAATTATCCCCTGCCGTTCCAAATTTGAATCAAACCTCTGATTTATCTATACAAATTTCATCTACAGATCAAATAATTATAATATAGCTAATACAATTTTGTAGAATGATCTTGAATTTATGTTTGCTTTTTGTGCGTACCTTTTTGCTACTTATTCCATGTACACAATATTTATTATTTTTAGTTAAATTGATTTATAGATTAATATATGATTACACGTGGAAATTTTAGGCTTAAATCTGTTACAATCATGTTTTTTTTTTCTACAAACGTTCTGATACTATTATAAAAAAACTTTCTCCTGAAAGGGAAGGCTATGATCTCATAAATCAAGCTTAACCCTACTTCATGACCCTAAGTAGGTGGCAACTTTAGAAAAAACATAGTTTTCGATTTTGGTCAATCTACTATTTTTTTTTATTGCTTTGTTGTTCTTGAGATTTAGTATCAGAATTTTTCCTTTTCAAATTAGACATATGATATTTAATATAATTATCTTATATTTATTTATTTTGGTTAAGATTTTAATGTATAAATTTTTTTATTATAATCTTGCATAATTCAATTACTTTATAAAATCTATAAGCAAATCTAAATTCTAAATAGTTAACAAATGATAAATCGTTTTAACAAGTTAAATACATAGTTTGACGCTAAAGCAAGTCCATTTTCTTATAAATTACCTAAAATAAATAGTTAGTCTTTCGATCAACTCGTTTAATATTTCATATTATGAAATATTAACAGATAATAAAAAAACAGTATATATAATAAAATAGTATTGCTAAACTAGAGGAAGAGCAATAAAAGAATAATAGTGCGTCACACACAATTACAAGTGAAATTTAAATATTTGGTTTAATTGTATGTTCCCATTAATATGAAAGCAATATAAAAAATTAAGTCAATTCCTATTTAGATCAGCAAAAAAAAAAGTTTATTTTAGTTACTTTTTATAAAAAAGTTACAATTAATATATTAATATGTATATACATATGACAAAATCACAACATTAAGAGGAAATTAACTTCTATTAATTATCTTTAAAGTATCGTGTTGTTATCCAAAATAATCGTATACATAAAATTTCATTTCAACTGAATGATTTGAAACGTGAGGGAAAGAAATCTTTTTAAAGTTTTGACCCAAGTCGCTAAAAATGAAGCCAACGTGGCGGTTTCTGTAATTTTTTAAATAATTATTTTCAGTCAATTAATTTTTTAATTAATTATAATTAAATTTTCGTATTGTCACCCAAACCAATAATGTATAGAAAATTTCAGCTGAAATGAGTTCATTAAAATTTGAGAAAAAAACTTTTCAAGTTTTGACACAAGTGCCAAAAATGATGTCAATGTGGCTGTATTTGTAATTCTTTTAATAATTAGTTTTAATCAATTAATTTGTATTAGTTAAAATTAAATTACTATATTGTCATCGAAATTAATCGTGTATATAAAATTTCAGCTCAATTGAGTACTTTAAAATACATTTTATTAACGATTGAAAATTTGAACAAGATAAATATAGAGAGTGTGTGAGCTAATAGTAGGAATTGAAAAAGTATATTTTCTTTAATGCATTCAGCAAATAAATTAAATCCAATAAAAAAACCCAATTGCTTAAATTCCTAGCTCGGAGTTTATTAAGTTGTGATTTATTTGCATTGTTTCTTTGTTTGGTATGCTCTTTTTTCTTTTTTATCTGTAAAAGAAAGAACTTCATGAAATTTTTCTCTAATATCGTCCTGGAAAATTTCAGAAAAGTTTAATTTACTCTAATTGATTTATGCTTGCAAAATGTTCAACAAAACAAAACTCCCAATCCGTAAATAACAATATACCCAACACGATGAACTGCATTCATTAATTTTGACAACCCGACCCAACCAAAAAAGCACAAAACTGACGCTGAAAATCTGAAACCGAGTCGTAAAACGTCATGCACCTTATCGCAAGCAAAATTTATAGATTCCCCATTCAACCCGGAAAATATGCGTTTTCCACTAAGAGGTGTACGTTCTTCTTTTTTTTCTCTCTTTTTTTTTTTTTTTTTACTTATTCAAAGCCCTGGATAATACTTTGCCTAACAACTGCCAAAAATTTAAAAGGAAGAACTAGTTTTATTTTTTTATTCTATCTCTGAAATAATATTTTTTATTTTCCTTTATTAGCAGCTGTACTCATAGCTTTTGGCCCAGATTGGACATTTGCCAATGATATCCAATAGGGAAAAAAAGAATTTTTTTTCGATCCCTCTCTTTCTCTCTAAAATTTTGCACAACTTGTATTTTGTCATTCAGGGACGATATTTGATTAAATTTGGCACCCCGGTATCAAAATATGCGGCACCATAATTCTATTTCACTTTCTTTGAAGACGTTTTCTCTGCTTTGCTAAGGTAACTTCTCTTTTGTCTTAGAGGCATTGGTGTGCACTACTTGGCCGCCATCCAATCTCTTTCAAAATTAAATTTATGAAAAAAAGAATCATTTATGATCGGAATTTGGATCAATTTCACTTTTGTGGCCAATGAAAATGTTTGAAGTTTTATTCTTCAGGAACTTCGGAAATATGTTTTACTCTCTCTCAAACCTGGTTATTTAATTGGCTGCTGCTATGTTTTTATTTAAAAAAAAATTTGAAGAAAATGGAATGCAAGGTTTTTAAGATATACTGATGTATCATTAGAAAAAGCTGAAACGGTGCATGACCATTGTGATGTATCTAAGATACTAATAAGAAAGGATACTGTGAGCAATTAAAAAATATGCAAAAGATGAATATTTGTTTTAAAATTTTAATTGCGTGTCAAATTTTCTCAGAATGACAGAACTTTTTACAGAAAAATACTCTTTTAACAATTAAACAATTTTTACAAAATCTTATACAATGCAAACAATTTTCTATGTGTGCATAAATCCCAAACCGAAGTCATTACTAATATCACCTTAATGTGTACAGGTCTGTAGTCTAAATTTGCAAAGTTTGGTTAAATTCATTTGACAACCAGAAATTCAACTGAGTTTGTTTTTCTGTATATTATTTATTCGATGTAAGTTTAACGTACTACCATACATCATCAGAATTTTTAAACTATCACTCTGACATGATTTATTACTCTGCTCTCGTTATTGTTATTTAACTATCAGCTTTGACAATTAAAAAAAACGCATCCTTGTGATGGACGTTCTCAAAAAGAAAAAAAGGCACCAAACTGGAATTTTTCATTAACAAACATTTTACACAACACGAGTTACAATATTCATATTTTTAATTACACATGAATAAAAAATAAAGGTTAATGGAATATTTTTGGTATTTAAATTAATGTGTGACTCTTTGAGAAAATTTTTGCAATGTAATTACAAACTTAACATTTCTTGCTTGAACGTACCTTCTTTAAAAATTATTTTCATTCTTTATACTTGATGGATATAAACAAGATAAAAATGTGGATGCATTCGGATAAACAAAATTGCAACATGCTACACATAAATTTGTTAGAAGATCGAGTGCATAACTTATTTCAAAACTCTCTTCATAAAAATATAACAGTTGATGAAGTATCTGGTTTGTTTTTAAAAGTATGTCCGGTCTAAAAATAATGCTACAAAGGTCAAAAGGAAAAAAATGATTCAAACTAACGTGAGAATTTTCTAGGCCTTCCGATAAAAAAAAATGTAAAGAAAAATAGCTAAACTCCCACTTGAAGCTGATTTGGTCATAATAAACACCACACAATTTTACAATACTTCTCAATTACATTTGATGCCGCATTGTCGAATAGATTTAAGACAGCGTTTCTCAAAATGTGAGCTCTAACTCTGAGTTGTTGAAAGGAAGTGGACTAAAATGCTGTCTTTTTGGATAGGTCATAAATTCGTCTTTTCGTCTTCGTCTTAGCCATTAAAATTAAGGTGGAACATACTCGTATTTCTCATTTCTATCAGGCCTGATCTTCTTCAAGATCATATCTATAACACACAATTTGAATACTTATATTTAAAGGAATTCCCTGTCTCTAGTGGCGTAACGTACACCCCGGCAACCCCCGCACTGCGGAGGGGGCAAAGCTTGACTGACGCTATTTGTGTAGATTTTCTCAAAATTCGCTTTAGAGTTTTTAAAATCCATCTTTTAAGCGATTTTTCAATTGGAGATCTGACTTTATTCAAAATCAAAATTTTTAATATGCGCATTAGATATCTTTGATCCAAAAAACGAATAAAAAATATTTTGTTTGATGTGCTGTAGTCCCCGTAACGAGAGAAACTTTCATTAGTGGTCTTTTTTAAACCTAAATTACTAACAGATAAAATAAAAGGCAGATGGAGAATCGGATATAATGCTAGGAAGATAAAAAAAATCATCAATATTATTATTATAGTATACTTTACATTAACTGTAGAGAGGGGGAAAACATGATTTTTACTTTTAACCAAAGCTGCAGAGTAACTTCGTTCCCCTCCCCCTCATGCATTTCATTTTCATTTTGCGAAGTCATAAATAACGCACATCTGCTGTGCTTTTTTCACGTGAAATAGTATTACGATACTTGGAAAAGCATTGAGGGCATTTTCAATTAATTTTTTGCTTTAGATTTATGAGTACTCAATCAAATAAAAAATAATGAGAATTGTTTCACAAAATTGCTTTTTTTTAATATTTTAAATAAAGAATGTGTTCCTTTACTATTAAAACATTTCCATCTCACTTCTTCCCGCTTTCAATATTAGAACTAGTTTTTTTTATTGGAATTAAATGCTGTGGTTCAAAAAATGGTATTTTGTAAATAAGACAAAAAGTAACGCGGCTCTAAAATGAGTCGAGTTAAAAAAAACTTTACAGTGTTTCTCAAAAACGAAAAATTCGAAAAGAAACGAAGTGTAATATTAATAGCAAATAAGCAAAATTGAATAATTTATTAATATCTGCAAGTGCATCATCTTGTGCAAGTGCTAGTAATAGTAATTCCAGGTAACCTGATGAATAAATCATAGAAGTAAAAATTAGTTCACAAGAAATTAATTCACAATTTCGGACACTTCCACTACTAAGGACACTCTATCTAAAGAAAAGGAGTTGGAGGATGAAAACGAAGAAACAAATTTGAATAGAAGTGATTTTGTGCATTATGTAGATGCGTCTATAGATACAGATTTAAGGGAACAAATTTTCTTTTAGTCTGTGCACATAGTAGTTGTGTCTTTGTCTTAGGACGCGGAATGTATCAGTTTTCTATTTTTTTTCATTAAATCATTTTTGCATCATACAAAGAACTCTCATTTTTAAGAATGACAGTATTTATGCTAGAATATAAACGAACTTTGGATCAAGCTCATCCCGAGATTCAGAAACGGAGAATAAGGAAAGCGATACCTTTTTTGTTCTTTCGCAAAAATTTGAAATTGAAAATTATTTTACATTTTCTTGTATTTCTTAGTGTATTGTTTTTATTTAAGTTACCAGGTTATCTTTCGCATTTTGTTAGATTTCCCTTTTAATAAATACTATAAATACTCTCTAATATTATACGTTATTTACTTCGTTTACTCAGACTCAGATTGATATTGTATTCAGTTATAATTTTAACGTTTAAATATTTTCACGTGATGTGTAAAGGTACATTTTGTTTGGTTTTGTAATCCTTTGAAAAATCCGGCATTGGGCCCAAAACTTGACCTCGCGGGCGGGGGGAGGGGGGTTGGACCCAATTATTTTCCGTTACGCCACTGCATGTCTCTATATGTAATATTACTTTATTTAACTAAAACACATGTTTGTGTAATGCTTTTACATTGAAGGACTTTACGGGTAGTTATTATTCTTTCATTTAACAAAAAGCTTTTAAGAATAAAATTTTATTTCAGATTAGTAAAACCGGGGTTTCTTTTATTTATCATATGCAAAAAATAAAGTGAATTGATCGTATCATTTCTTTTCATATTGATCTAATTGAAGTTTTAAGTAGAATAGGCACTGAAAAAAAATAAAAATGATAGCCAAACATGATTTTTTCTTCTAATGCAAATTTTCAAAACATTGCATTTAAGTTCATAAGGTTGACGTTTAAAATAATAAATATTGCAGAACACACACATTTAAATTTTTAAGACTAATTTTCCTTCAAAATTTCTTGAAAGCGCAGAATAATTTCCTGAATACCTTTTTTTTTTTATTGGAAAAACAAATTAATATATAATAAATACCTTATTTTGGATGCTTTCAAAGAAAAGACATATTAATTATAAAACAATTAAGGGTGTACTATGAAATCAGTATAATAAAATACAAATTAAATTATAAAATATTTGTATTAAAAAATAAAATTGAAACGTACAAAGCATTTAGTTCGAAACAAAAAATATATTTCTATTTGAATGAATGGTTTCAAAAATGGCACTTATTTTTCTGAGAGATTTTAGCCTATTTTTGTGTTAGACTATTTCCTGTATTATACCACCAGACATCAAGATGACGCAATATTTTAACATAATTCTATACGAATCTCTAACAATATTTTGTTTCATTTATTCAATTCTTGTAAATGGATATCTTTAAATTCAAAATTATTTCTGATCAATATGATCTTTACTAGATATTTCATTTTATAATCATTACATATTTGATTCTTATAAAATGTTTAACATAAATGTTTGTCTTATTTATTTATTTCATTTGGTATTACGTTAACGTCTTCATATTGAGTTTTAGAAGCCATATCGAAATTATACGGCTGTTTCTTTTCTCAATGAATTATACTATATTGCACGATGATTTCTATTTTTAATCATTACGGCTAAACAAATTTTTCATTTTGCTAACATTTAGTTATTTTTATTCAGTGTTATGATAAAGCCCTTGTGTTGCTAATCAGTGCGACGTTAATATTCTCTCAATCTCACTCATTCAGTGTTATGATTTGTATTTTAACTTTATTAAAAAATCATTTTATTTTTAAAATTAATTAAAAAATTAACAGTGAAAATTGTTAAATTTATTCACAATTGATTTAAATTTAACGTAACAATATTTCTACATTGAATTTTTACTAACACTGAGTATTTATGTAAAACAACATTTAAAATACTGTAAATAGTTATCTGACATTCTTTTATTATTTTATTCAGAATTCAATTCATTCACTAATATCAATTTACTTTTTTCTAAAATGTAAATTAATTAAAATGGAAAACCTTTAAAAATGTATCTAAATTAAGAGATTTAAGAAACCTGTATTAATTTTTATTTTGTTAAAGTTTCTACTTATAATTTTTATATTTAGATATTATTGTTAAAATAAATTAATAAGTTTTTACTGGCCTATCATTTTATAGCGGTTATAGATCTTTCCCAATTTTTTTCCTGTTTTTCCTTCTATGTTCTGATTTGAGAAAACAAATATTCACAAAGCAAATTCTAACTAAAGTTTGGAAACTAACTAATATGATTTTTTTAGAAATTAAAGGATTGCTTAAAAAATGGAAGTCTAATAATAGTTTTTTGTCGAAACTTATAAAACATTTTTTTATATTACACCAAAAATATGAAACTTAAGAAAGCCTACAAATATCAATCATTATTGAAATTTGCTGTTCTTTATTGACAATATGTTGCACAGATTATTCAATGTAGTTATTTTTAAATAATTCAAGTTGTTCCAAAACATTCTGTCTCAGTGATAAACAGTTATAATATGAAACGCAAAATTGTACTACATACACATCATAAAATATATTTGAAAATGTTTGCTAAGTACAACAAGATATCTGCCTATGGTTTTTCAGTTGCATTTTTTATATTGAAGACGTAACCGTAAAAATATATTTAAAGATATACCTAGGAAAAATCTACAAAAACATGCACTCTTATCTTTGAAATTGGTGAGATAAGGATAACAGAGAAGGTTCCCAGACAGATTTTAGGGATGTAACTAATAATATTTTTTTTTCTCAATAACACTAGCACGCGCGGTTCTACTACGAAAAAATGTAGCTAGTAATATGTTAAAGGACTGCACACCAAAATGCATTAATAGATGGGGGGAAATATGAATACTTTTTCGGGGTCAAGAGGTATTTCAAATGTTTTTATTTTCTCTAATGGAGCAGCAGATTGGTATTTCTACCTTTGCAGACCTAGTAGTCCCCGACCTAGGAGCTGGTATCACTTTTTAGTGCGGCACCGTATAGGGGATATCAATTGCCGCAATTAATTTTGACGACCAGTTTCCTCCCCATAGGCACCTTAGCTCTTCCGATGCGAAATTTGTACTTAGGAATTTAATTTTGTCGAGAGCATCCAAGCCAAATGGACACTCAAGGGATATTTGACATGCCGCATAATCCTACGACATGGATGCTGTCGATTTTTTGCATCATGAAAATCCACCGACTTGGGCCGGGATCGAAGCCACAACTTTAGATGTAGGAGGCCAGCGACAAACCAACTACGCCACCCAGCTGCTCAAATGTAAAAAAAAATTAGATTTCTCGCGTTGTGCTAAGCAACAAATGCAGCTCTATGAATTGAAATACAAACATATTAAATATTTAAAGATTCATTTTGTTGTAATCCAATATTTACTTTTGTTTGTCTTTATATTACATCGGTGATTTAAAAAAAATCATCATTATGACGTACTGACTTTGACTTTATTATAACTTCTGCGTGAAAAAAACATTAGTTTTAAAGATTTAATTATTTTGTTCCAAAATAACAAACTTTTCCCTTTTAATTATACGCCTTAGTGATTTTTTTCATATAGACCCATCGACAATTTTCCAAGTTTTTTATTCTCGCGATAGTTGCATTTTGAACCATCTCTCGTGCAAGAACCATTTAATTACCATACCGTTAAAATTAAAAGTTTTCTACAAATTCGGGAATTACCAAAATGTAAGTAAACATCGTTAAAATGCGAAGGAACGAAATTGAGACCAAAGAAATAAGCCGAAATGCGCCAATTTGGCGTCGGTAATGAGAGGTGTGGCTTTATACTGGAAAATTACCCAACGAACCACGTTTTTTTCAGTATTAAATTAAATGTTGGTTACGCGTATTAGAGTCACTGAAGTAAAAAATTTGAGCCACGCGAATTGCGCCTTGATAGTACAACAAAAAAAGACTCTAAAGAATTTTATTTGAATATAAACAGTTCTTGCAGCCTGCTGAGTGTTGTGGTTCGCTTGTTGCTAGCCTTCTGCACTTAAAATTGCGGGTTCGACCCTGGCCCAAGTCGGTGGATTTTTATGATGCTTAAAATCAACAGCATCCTTGTTGTATGATTATGTGGCATGTAAAAGATCCCTAAAGTGTATTTTTGGCTTGGATGATCTCGGCAAAATAAAATCTTAGTACAGGTTCGCATCGTCAGAGCTCAGGTGCCTCCCTCCGTAGAAGAAACTGGGTTTTAAAACTAACCAGCGGTGATTGGTATCCACCTCTTTGGTGCCGCACTATAAATAGATACCTCCTTCCGGGAAATATACTAGGCACAGGCGGATTAAGTGGGGGGCGGACCTAGCAGCTCCCAGGAGCCCCATCACCAGCAAGGGCTCCAAGCTTAATAGATTCTATTTATAAATTCAACGTGCAACAAAAAGATCTTGAACCGATATTGCAACCCCGATTATTTCCTCAAATTTAAGTCGTGTAGCAGCCCTGTCCCTTTTTTCCCCGTATATCTGTATTGTTGCAATCTGTACAAATTTTTTGCAAGAGTGTATTTGTTTTTTTCCCCAAATTTTATTTTGAATACTATTCAAGTCAAACAAGTTCGTTTTTAGTTCACTGACGTGCTTAATTACTCTCGGGTACATTTTACACTGAAGGAAAAGACATCTCAACACTAAGAAAATATACTGTCGAACTAATGAAACTTCAGGAATACATTTATATAGGCAACATATTTAATTGATTAAAGTTCCAACATCACAGGTTAATGTAAACGCGAGTAGAGCCATTTCGTAACCTCCACAAATACAAGCTTACAAACGTGCATGTCATGTGTTGTAAAGGTACCGGGTATCAATTTGTAGGATGGAATTGCTTGCCTGTTGCTCTTGGTCGGTCAATATATGTTTGTTTAATTCTGGTTCTGGATGAAGTTGCCATTACCGCTCAATGATGTCCCATTCTCGTGCTCGATTGGGGAAAGTTCTGCTGATCTAGCTGGCTAACGTAACATGTTGACACAATATAGAACATGTTGGGTTACAGCAGGGTATGAGGGAGCCCTTTATCCTGTTGGAAAACACCCCTTTAATGATGTTTATAAATTGAAGCGCAACAGTTTGAAACTCCACACTGTCGTACAAGTTTGCAGGGAAGGTGTGTGAACTATCCTCAAGAGTGTTCCTACAATCAAAGATAATTACTCGCCCCAGACCAGGGGCGGCCAACCTGTGGCACGGCGGAGTTGTAACGGTGGTACGTGAAAACTTATTGAAAATTTCTAGAAAAATGGAAACTTAATTGTGAATAACAATATTTTTATATAATTTTATTGAAATGTAGTTGATTTAAAGGAAAAAAAATGTTCAAAATTTATATTTTAAATATACTTGATTGAATTGCAATAGAAAATTTTCATACAGATAATACTCCTTCATTGCTCTTTGCGCTGGATTTCCATAAGAAGTGCACTCGTGAGATTTTGAAATTTGAAAGAGTGTGTTTTCAAATATCTGGAAAAAACAATAAAAACTTCCCAGTGAAAGCTTGTTACTCAAGAATGGAGATCGGCTATGGGTTTTAGCTTTTCTTACTCCTAATATATGACACATTTAAATCATTTAAATTTAAGATTATTACTGAAAGATTGTATTTTCCTACCTTGGTTGGTCACATATCTTCTTTTGTAAACTAAATTTTCCACTTTTTTTTCATGATTTTGACGAGGAAAAAAAGGATTAACATATTCATATTAATGCAGAAACTATATTTATCAAAGTTAATAATGCTCCGAGTTATGATAGATTTAAAAATTTACTATCCATTTTGCAGGATTTATTCAGCGCAAGGTTTGAAGAATTTCAAGATGATAAAAAATGCTGATCTTTTCACAAATCCTTCTTAAATTTTTTTGCAAGACGTTAATTGTTACTAACCTAAATTCCAAATCGAAATTAGTGGCCTACAGCACCATACAAACTGAAAAACAAATATTTTGAACTTATTTCAAATGCAAATGATGGGCATTGTATTGAATTTTTAGAAATTTGTTCTATTTAGCAATTTTCCAAATTTACACGATTTGTAGTTTGTAGGTTTGGATCAATATTTTTGTGAACAAATGCTTCCCATCATGAACATAATATAATAGAAATATCACTCAAAATTAACTGATATGCTCCTAAAACAACATATAGTAGAAAGTCGTTTATCCGAACGTTTATTATCCGGAGCGTCAAATATCCGAACCAAAGTCCTGATACGTTTTCGAACAGTGCAATGTGCTCAGCAGTTGCTTCGCGTGTGGCCAAAAACGACGGGAAGCAACAACAACGAACGTAGCAAGGGTCCATCAAATTCTGACGCGTTTCTACGTTAAAGACAGTTATGGAGTGGTACGAATAACAATCAGAGTGCTGTCGTACTCAACTACTGCTGCTCAAGAGAATCAGGCCTTGAAGCGGAAAAACGAATGTGTACAACAAAAAATAAGTGATTATTTTCCACAATAAAGGTAAAACTGCGACATTTTGCACCTATTTTGCTTTTTCTTCAAGCACGTTCCCGTAGTGATGATTTTCAATATTCGTATAGTGTCCGGTTTCATATACATACTGCATGGATTGCATTCTGATTTTGGTTATCCGAACAATTGCTTATCCGAACGATGTCCGGTCCCATTTGATTCGAATAAACGACGTTCTACTGTAATTTGCTTGAAATCTTATGTCGAATCTTATGACAACTGTCGGATTAAATGAATTTTGAATGTTAAAGTTTTTGATAATATTTGTTTCTGTAAAATATTAAATCATAGTTAATTAAAATCTAAAATTAAATTCTAAGTTTTAATATGAACATTTTAAAGTTATCAGATTCCCTTTAATACATAATTTACTTTTAATATAATAAAGTTTATTACTATTTTTTACTGCAACACATTTTCCCTTTTTCTTAATTTTTTTCAAGACGATTTTCCTTTTCCTTTAGAAAACGTAATCCTTCCAATACTAGGCCGATGTTTGAGCACAACTACACTTCGTCTTAAAAAATATGCAACAAACGGTACAACATAACTTGAGAAGCAGAAAAATTACAGCTACAAACTTTACACGGGCACCTTCAACTGAAATGTGAAAACAGTTCTACAATAAAATATTAGCATAACTACGCATATGGTTAATAGCGATAGATTTTTTAAAAAATTCATTTCAGTAGTCTCCATTTTTTCATTGTGTTGGATGTTACGTTTATTTGATGCTCACTTCTTCATTTCTTTGTTCATAATTTCTGAAAAGGAATCATTGACGGCATTTGTGTGAATAGAATGAATTTAAATGAATGGAATGGCCAGCACGTTCCCCGACTTTAATCGGATAGAGAAAGTTAGGGATAAGCTCAAAAGACGTCTTTTTATTCTGTGCAATCATCCTCTAAATCTTAATGACTTTAGTAAATGTCTTCGAGAAGGGCCACAGATCCCATAAAGTGTGACTGGAGTCCCGCTTGCAAGTATGAGTCGTCGTGTTTGAGCCCGCATCATCATTTGAGATTGTCACACGCTCTACTGATAAATGTATGCAACTAAAGATTCTTTCAAACATGAAGGACGTTATTTTTATACCACTGATATAAAAATTAATTGTTGCTTTCCTCTATTATTTTGCGCTTAAAGTTGCCTCTTCTATCCAACAAACTGAAAATTCCATTGCATTTCAGTGAAAGGTGTTTCATTTTATTATCATTTTTCTGTTTTTGTTTACCTTTTGGAACAGATTATAGTTTATTATTGTCTTTATTAAGAGAAATAATATAAAAATATTAATTTTGATTTAATAAATGCCACATGCCTGTATTGACGTTCTGTAAACATTTATTGCTGAGCAAGAGTTCATATGAAATAAAATATATTTATTTAAATCTTCCTTTGTAGACCTAAGTTATATTTGTTACCTTTAAACTAAAATTTATTTCTGGTGTTCGATTGTTAACGTCAAAATTAATACCTTCTCTAAAGTCTGACATATCTCCTGAAGAGCATGAAAAAAATCTCTTTTTCGCTATTTACATGGGGTTTTCGTATTCCTCGATGCGTATTTAAACGATTCATTTTACGCCATTATACCGAACAAGTGAAGCAAATGTTCCAACTGGAAGTGCAGCCATTGTACCGTAAAATAGAGTTATTCTGTACCTAGAGAATATGAATTTAACTTACAAATGCTTTGTGTCGTCGTGCATTTTGGACGGAGACGATCGATATTTAAATCCGGACCGTTCTGACGTATGGGATCGTGAGTTTCGAAACCATTATAGCATATTCATTTGGTTTACGTTGAACATTTAAATTTTCTATTAAGGTTTTTATTTTTGCCATGATAGTTCATCCCGTACTTTTCCGAGAGTCTTCACAAAACTGAATAAATTGCTATTTTTCTTTTGATTCAGATGTATCTTACTTTAAATACCATTTATATCTCTTATGCGGCTGTGTATGGTCTGTTGAATCTAGCATGGAACATTGCAACTGACTTTAATTTAGTTTTTAATTTTCTTGTTCTAAATTCCCTTTTTCCATTTCCTGAGATTTATTTTTTGACCTATGCAAAAATAAGAGTCCTTCCTCTCAATTTTCATCATGGAAAGTATACAAAGTTTTTTTTATTAATAATTAGAGTTAAAAGAAAGGATATTATTTAAAAAGTATTTTAGGTGCTAAGGAATTCATAATCTGTCGACTAACTTTGTCAAATTAAAAGTTTTCACCACACACAAATACTGCGATATGTAGCCAATAGCGGAAAACCGTGTCCAGGCACGTTCAAAACACAATGGATTAAAGTCATGGCGACCACATGATAAAGTCAACCACGTGTTCTTCATAGATTAAAAACTGACATACTAGTTGTTCTAGTAAAAAGAGTTTAACCTATCTTTACATTTTAAATGTTATCTAAAGAGTTCGTGTGTTAAAACTCTTCAAACAGTTTTCAAAATTAAAAAAAAGTAAAATCTTACATTATACGTGTATTTTTAAATTAAGTGTGCATTTTGTTTAACTATGACAGAAAGATTTTACAAAAATCAAAAAGCAACAGTGAAACACATGAATTAAATGGTTGGAAATTATATTTATGGTATAACTATATGGCATCACATGTGAATTTATAAACTGATTGGCTGAAAACACGTGACTGCAGTTATCATGTGACGTCATAGTCACATGAATTTTACCACGAATAAAGACTACAGTATTTGGCGACACTTTTTGAATTGCTGACATATTTTTAATTTTGTGAAATGGGTCGATGTCATAATACTGTCACGTAGATCGGGGTTCGAGGATTCTATGATTTCACACTCAAAGAGCAAGAAAGCAATGGAAATCTATTGCCAAGAAACAATCCTTAGAAAGGAAGGATACAACAGTAAAATTTGCCAAATAAATCCCAGAAGGTCTTCAGACATTCCAAAGCACTCAGACACAATTATCAGTGTCTAAAAATACAAATATGTAATGTATTCGCGAGCAATCCCTCGATCGAAGCAACTCTTCAACATCTCAAGGCAATACTGACATTTCAACGGTCAAAACAATACTGACCCAGTTTCGTCAAGCGTCTACCTATTTATAGTCTGCACGGAATTTTCTCAAAAAGTTCGCGCGCACTTATGTCATGGATCGTGGTAATGGTAGATTTCTCCAGTAATTTCCCAAAAGCATTCATATGGTCACCCAAATGGTCGCCAAAAATAATGCCAACTTGTCTCTATAGCCAACGTTTCGCCAAGCTTCCATTGAATCGACATTATATTGTAAGGAACGACGTTGCTTGCAAAATATATTACAATTTTAGCATAAATTAATTACAAGAGAGTAATATTAACGTATTACACATGCAGATATAAATTATTTATACTATTTTAACCACTCATTACACAAAATTCGTAACAATGCGTAAGTGAAGAATTTCATTAAATTCATACATACTAGAATAAAAATTTAAAGGTAAGAAATTCAAATATACATTTAAAAGTCAATTTTCGGTGAAGATTTAGATTTATATTTTATTATAACATTTAAATTTTATTCTTCATCTCTTTATGAGTCTATGTATATATCATTTTACAGCGTAGTTTATAGCTGTTTTGATATTACTTCGTGTATGCACTTCAAAAATGAAAGTTTTCTGTTGACTGGAAATGCGCTGATTTTTTTTTAACGTTTTGATTCGCAATTATAGCAAACTTTAAATATCCCAAGTAACCTGATTGGTCAGTGTAGGATCAGACTGACATTGTTACCGCCCAGTTAAAGGTGCGAGTCCCTGTATCAGTAGACTCGCTTTTTAGCACTTTATGATGCACTTTATGGTAGCTTAGTCTTAATTTTAAGATGGTGTGAGAGTTTGGAATTGTTCTCGTCACTTGAGCTAGGTTCAAAATAACAAAGCACGTCGCCAAGTGCATTTGCCTAACTTCCAAGTAGTACGTGAATAAAAGAAATCAAATAAAATCAGAAAATTCTGAAGAAAAGTGAACTGGTTTGTCAATATGTTTCTAGTATAAGGTTATATCAAAATATTTCGATATATGCATATGTACTGATGAATACTAACAGAAAAAGAACTACTTAAAGTAGTTTTAAAAATATTCTTTGAAATATATTTTTATTAAATACATCGCTTCCTTTTTTTTGTTTGACTTATTGTGTGTGTGTGTAGAAGTTTTATATTATATTTCATAGAACATCTCAGTTGGGAAATGGAAATGGAATCATATTAATTAATATTCTGTAGATTTTTAATTAGTTTCCTTGCTTTTGATTAATTCATCCGTCTAAATTTCTGAAAGAAACTGATTTTTTTTTTTTTTTACGTTTCTTTCAATAATTTATGCAATTGAATGGAATCGAAAGAATTTGTCCATTTGTATCAATTTATTTGAAAGCAAAGTATTAGCATTGTGTTGTAGATAAATTTTTGCGAACTTATTCAGGGAAATAAATAACACAGTTCTAATTTTGTTGTGTTTTTATTTGATTGAAAAATAGCGGGACTCAAATAATTCGATATATTTAATTTGTGTAACATAAATTTATGTTATTTGGGGAAGATAAAATTATTGCTGAAAGAATTTGTAATGAGAGTTACAAGATTCGGTTTCTTTTTTTAAAAAATGCAAAGTGTCGTCTGCGTATTCATTTACATGCGGGTATTTTCTTCTTTTATTATTTATAAATCATTTCGGAGTCCTGCATTTAAAATGTTGAGCAATAACTTGCAAATACTTCACTAAGAGAGATTCACATGTATACATTCTATATAACTAATGAAATTAATTATTTAATTATTTACCAATTTAATTAATTTAAAAAAGAAAACTTTTACAAAGCAGTACAAATAATTTGCGGTAAGCCCTACAACTTTTTATCGAATCAAAAAAACTACACAATAAAACTCATAAAAGTAATCGTGTAATAACCCATGCGCAAAAATTTGGTTCAGTATGACCGAACAATTTTTGAATTGTAAAAGAACTCAATAAGTTTCGCCATACTACAAATATCAAAATAAAATACTTAAAATCAAAACTGAGGGGAGCGGGACGCAAAAAATGTATCGAAATTTGTTTAGCTACGGATAGTTTACCAAAAGTAGATTTTTCTTAAAAATCCCTCATCCGATAAATCACGGAAATCTCTGCCTTAAAAAAATTTTAAAGAAAAATATATACACTTATATGTATTGGACACAATTTACATCCCAATACATTTCAGTTCCCAGAATTTCGTTTCCCTAAATTTCTTTTTAACAACATAATTCTTGAATATCTGATCCATTTTATTGGGGATTCTCTCATTTAAGACCATCTTGTATCATTTATTTACTGATTCTGCTGTTTAAATCTCAGTTTTGTCTCTCTACTATCCATAAAAGTAAAAGTAAAACGCTAGATACCAGGGACAAATGCTGCTCTTAAAGGAGAAATATATTCCCTAAATCGCAATGGAATTGACCAAATTCCGGGATATATCTAAAACGCACTCCTTCATAAATGTTTAAAACAACTCCTATCCAGATGACGTAGGAGGTCGGGGTTTAAAGCCATTTAACACAGCCGCTTGGGGGGAGGCAATATGCGACGAAATTGACCGTTCCCTTATCCCACACGATTCGTTAATGGACACACACAGACCGGCAGAATCGTCTGGAACTGTGTCCTCGACCTCCTCTTGTCCTCAGGGAGACGTTTACGAGAACTGTCCTCTTCGATGCTTATCAGACGTTGTCCGGACCTCCCCAAAGCCGTTATTCTAGAAAATTCGATTTTCGCTTATCATAGTAGTTCAGGGGAGCATTTCTTTCATGGCAGAATCCATACGAATTTTTCAGAGGAGAAAAGAAAAATATGGACGACTCTAGGAGTCGAAAGTCGTGCTTCAGTAAATCTCAGTTAATGTTTATTCTGGAAGAGGGTCTACCTCCGCTCTTCCTCCCCACTCTTTGACTCTGTTATCCCACAATGTTTTTGTTTTCCTTAGGGTGGGATTTTTTTTCGCTTCTCTTTTATTCTGAGAAGAAAAATAGAAGTAGATAAAGTGAAGGAAAGGGCTTTTTGGTATTCTGAAATAGTTGCCTACCAATGTTTCGTTGCGTGTTGTATGGGAATAAATTTGCATTTTAAGATTTTGAAAGCAATCATCCGAATAATTACTGTGTTATGTTGGATATTATTTTTTCAAAAAAAAATACAGTATCAATCTTAATTTTGATAATTGTATTGTCCTCATCAAGGTTTAAGTTTTTAATATATGAGACAATTAAAGATGGGTAGATGTAAATCTAATTTAATGATTCATAAATGCAAATAAAAGTTTTGTTGTTGTTGTTGTCTTGTCCAAGCAATGTTGAGAAATCTAATGGCGCTGAAGACTTCCAAAACGGCCCTTGCTATGTCGACGGCCTTTAACGAATAAAACATTAGATGTGGCCTGCGGTGCATGCCACTCTCGCCTGCGCCGGCAACTTGGCGGAATGTGGCAACCCTTTAGCATTATAAAAACTAATCCGATAGAAGACTGTTAAGCATTTTAACCACTTACATTGGTGACCTAGACTGCAGAACGTAAAACCTTCGAAAGGTATATAAAGGTTATTCGACTGGATTACTGCTACACGTGGCTATGATTCGAGTAAGTGTTTATGGTTAGTCGTTTGGTTTACGGATGCAATTCATATAGGTCAATAATTCAGATTGTCGTTTTTGATAATAATTTTTCTAGTTGATTTAATATCTTAAATTTACAATCGTTAAAAATAAACATTCAGAGCGACGACTCTCAAATTGCACGAATAGTGGTTAAATTACCCCCAATTTGGACAAACAATATTAAACTGTGGTTTGTGCAGGCGGAAAGTAATTTTGCTTTATCAGCAATTACTAATGATCAAACAAAGTATAATAATATTATTGCAGCCATCGATCAAGAAACATTATCCTCTGTTTCAGATATTTTGTTTAAGCTCCCAGCCACAAATAAATATAATGAACTTAAAGAAAGGCTTATCGCAGAATTCTCAGACTCTGCAAATAAACAAATTCGAAAACTTCTATCTGAACTTCAGTTAGGTGACGATAAGCCGTCATACTTGTTAAGGAAAATGCGGGAATTGGCATCCGGTGCCTCTTTAAATGACGATTTCTTAAAAAACCTTATGGGGCTACAACGATTACCATCGGAAATGCAATCAATTCTTTCAGTCAGTTCAGAGACACTTGAAAATTTAGCTAAGTTAGCCGACGAAATAGCTGAAGTTAGAACTGATCCTTTCCTAAATGTTTTCGTGATGGATAAGTCCCCGAGTTCGAACCCAGCACTACCAACAAATCCTCGAAGATTTGCCTAATCCTTTATATCAGGAAGTGGTAGCACTTCGTCAACAAGTAGATGCACTTAGCCAACAGTTCCAAAGATTTTCTGGCTGGAAAACCTGTAATCGTTCACGAACGAGAAGTAATTTTTCACGAAGCACGACCAGATCACTGGAAAGAGATGGGTCATCCGAGATATGTTATTATCATTTAAAATTCGGTAGGCATGCAAGGAGATGTCGTTCTCCATGTAGATATGGCAAAAACCGGGAAAACTAAAACCGGCTGTTGCAGTTTCGGCGGCAAACAAACCAACAGCCAAATACAATGAAAGAATTGAGGAGATTCCTCGGACTTCTAAATTTTTTCGTCGTTTTCTACCACGTGCGGCTCACAATCAAACTCGTTTAAGTTATTTCTTAAAAGGTTCAAAACGCAACGACAACCATAAGATTAATTGGTCGGAACAAGCCAAAAGCGAATTTCAAAATTGCAAAGCCCTGTTAGCCAACGCTACGCTGCTCGTGCATCCTAACCCTAATGCAAATTTAGTATTGCAGGTAGATGCCTCGGATTTTGCTATTGGCGGTGCTCTATTTCAAACAGAGGGTGAACATCTTCAACCTTTAGCATTCTTTTCGCGCAAGTTATCCGAAACTGAAAAAGGCTATAGCGCCTATGACAGAGAGTTGCTTGCCGCGTATGCCTCGATTAAACAGTTTAGGTATATGCTGAGGCACGAAATTTCATTTTATGCACGGATCACATACCACTCACATACGCATTTAAACAGAAGCTGGACAAGTGTTCACCCCGCCAAGCTCGTCAATTGGATTTTATATCCCAGTTTACAACTGATATACGACACATAAAGGGTTCTGACAATTCAACTGCAGATACACTTTCAAGAATAGCTTCTATACACATGCCAGACCCAATCGATTATAATGAAATCGCGAAAGCTGAAGAGAATGATTCCGAATTGATTAGTTACATAAATAATCCTCAAGGATTAGAGATTAAAAAAGTAAATATGCCAAATTCAAACGCTCTTTTATATTGTGACGTTTCCACTAAAAGCATTAGATCATTTATTCCAATACAATATCGTAAGCAAATATTTGACACGTTTCACAATTTATCGCATCCCGGTATTAAGGCTACTAATAAATTAATAAGTACGAAATTTATTTGGCCCAAATTAAATAAAGATTGCACCCTTTGGTCTAGGCAGTGCATCCCATGCCAAAAATCTAAAATCATTCGACATACCAAATCACCTATTTTTCCTTTTCAAATCCAAACCAAACGATTTGACCATATTCATCTTGATATCGTTGGCCCCTTGCCTCCCTCACGAGGATTTGCTTACTGCCTGACAATGATCGACCGATTTACCAGATGGGTTGAAGCAGTTCCCATTCCAGATATAACAGCTATGACAGTCGCAGGAGCTTTCTTCAAGACCTGGATTGCTCGCTTTGGAACACCTTCAAGAATAACAACCGACCAGGGTCGCCAGTTCGAGAGCCGACTTTTCAAAGCCTTAGCACATCTCCTTGGTATCAAGAGAATTCGATCTTCTCCTTACCATCCGCAGAGTAATGGGGTGATAGAAGAATGGCACCGTCCCTTCAAAGCTGCTCTCAAGGCCTACAACACAGAACATTGGTCTGACGCCCTTCCGACTATACTTTTAGGTTTCCGAACGGCTTATAAGGAAGATCTACAGTCATCATCCGCAGAACTTGTCTATGGGACAACAATTCGTCTCCTTGGAGAATTTTTTGATTCTTCGCCAATGGACTCGTCACCAATACAGCTTGTTGAGAACCTAAAAAGTCATTTTGACTCCATCAGACCATCCCCAGCTTCAAACCATTCCAAGAGATCAGTATTCGTCCATCCAGCGTTAAAGGATTGCAGCCACATCTTCATCAGAAATGATACCGTGAGAAAACCCTTACAGGCTCCTTACGATGGACCTTTCAAAATACTTCACCGAACGGATAAAACGTTTGACGTTGACATTAATGGTCGAAAGTCAACAACTTCTATCGATCGTGTTAAACCAGCTTTCCTTGAAAGTGATTCAGTACAGCCTCCAGTGGTAACAGAGACTATTCGAAGTGACAAGTCTTATATTCCTGTGACCAGGGAAACCAAAACAAGGTATGGAAGAACTGTACGTTTTACAGAGAAGTATGGGAAGTGAAACACTGCGGGGGGAGTGTGCGGTGCATGCCACTCTCGCCTGCGCCGGCAACTAGACGGAATGTGGCAAACCTTTAGCATTATAAAAACTAATCCGACAGAAGACTGTTAAGCATTCACTTCTAACCAGCATTTTACAGTCCGTAGGGTTTAGATCTATTCTGTGGAGCTTAATAAATATATAAGGACAATTAAAATATGATTAGGAAAAAGTTGAATATCAGGACAGTGTGGACAAGTATTGTAACATCTTTGGTCATTAGATGATATTTCCATCCCTTTAAAGGGTCTTATACGTAGTCTAGCTATGGCGGTTGAAGTTACGCTGTTACAATTAAGATCTGCAATTAAGTGTTTCTAACTGAATGGGAGGTGACTCTACGTCTGGCTTTTGCATCCGCATCAGTAGAGGTAAGGGTATTGAAATGCTAAGGGAAATTTCGGGCCTCCTTCGCGAGGTCAACACAGCCTGCTCATTGCCGAAGATGTCTACGTAGGCCGGTATCCGTTGCAAAGTGCAAGTTCTTTTGACTGCAGTTACCTTGTTAATGAAGATCATTTAATTGAAATTGATCTCTTGTATGGGAAAACTGTAGTGGTTTATTTTTTCGGCATTCTTTTCTATCTTTTTATGGAAAGAAGTTTTAATCTAGTGATCATTTATTAATTTGTTGAATTAAATGTATGGAAATTTATATTTAAAAGCATTGGAAAATCTTTAAAAATGTTTTGAAACAGCAAAAAAAGCACGACTTATCTTGCTGTCTTCTTGACATTATCCTTGTGTTAGGGAAAATGAATTGTTGAGCTTCCTCTCTCCTTGTGACCAAAAATTCATCTTCACCCTGCTCCAAAATCTTCGACATCTCTCTCAACACGTCACACTATGTTTGCCTTTGAAAAGGACACCTTTGATGTGAGCAGTTTGTAAAAAAATTTCTACATAAATCGTCACAAAGAAGAGTCACAATCATGATCATTTGGTGATTATTTTTGATCTCCTCCTCCGCTTTCCTCATTTTCGCTGCATCATTCGTGAGCGTGATGAACTTTCCCTTCTTGGATTCTCTGTGAGAGACGTGTGATCCCGTTTTAAAATCCTTTCCCACTTCACAACACAGTGTCCAATATATAACAATACATTATTTAAAGGGGACATGGTACAATTTAAGCAAAAAATTTTAATTTAAGGATTTTCAAAAAAAAATTTTGGTTGCCTCCTATGTGTGTGTACTATGTAAAAAATATTTTGTGCTCAGAATTTCATAAAAAGCTAGTCATTTAATTTTTAAGGGAAAAACTTAAAATTTTTGAAGTGATTTTAAAATGCTACTCCTCCTACAAAAGTTTACATACACGCATGAAATTTGATTTACAAGTACGTCAAACTATGCATAATAAAAGTTGGTATGGGTTTTGTGGTGATATGATTTGTATTTGTACAATACTTTGTTTTATGAATACTTATTGAAAATTCCTTAAAAAATATCCCAAATTCTGAGTTCAATTATTTTTAAAAAAATAAGTATTGCTTTGATTCAAAAATGCATGCCAACTTTTGTTACATGTACTCTTAGTAAAAAAATTCAAACATTAGGCACAATAGAAAAAAAAACCTTAGCTTTTTAAATGAAGACAAACTAGTTATTTTATCTTTCCGAGATAAGTTTAAAGTTTTAATTTGCCAAAGGGATGTCAATAAAAAAGAACGCAAAAGCCATTATAATTCTGTGTTTTTTTTTATGTTTAGAGCTTTCAAATTTTGTCAGGTTATAGAAAAGTATACAAAGAATAATTTAAGCTAAGAAAATTAAATCTGACTTTTTGACCGATTTTTGTCAATTGAATCGTACTGTGTCACCTTAATAATGGATTTGCCGAGTACTTTCGTATGAAGAAACTTTATCACGTTCTGAGCCTCATCTCCTTCATACTACGATTTATAATTTAATTTAGATCTTCATAAAACCAATCAAATTACAGCACAAATGTCTGTAATTTATAACACTACTAGCTGACCCGGCCACGCGTTGTTGTGACTTTGTTTTAATACGTTAGTTCAATATTATTCTAAGCTATTCAATGCAGTCAAATTAATCTTCGTTTATAATTTTGGAGGGTTGAAATAAAGTATAAAACAACAAATTATTTTAATTTTGCATTTTATTCATCTCCTATTTGAGTGTAGTATAATGCATGAATTACTAACGAAGTCGTTAAGTAACAACATATGAAGATTTAATTTTATAAAGGTGCGGTGAATCACGGTGATTCTTTGCAATTTTTAAAATTATTTTTGTCATTTTAAAGTATTACAAATAATAATTTTATACAACTAATCGCTAATCACTGCACAATATTTTTCGGTAACCCGTATTTTGCTAACTCAAATAGATTCAACGGTTTCCACACACGTGAGCATATAACATCTAGTTGTCCATTCGAAGAATATGGATTCTCTAAGTCTGAGTATCAAATGAATATTGTTCGAGTTTCAGATTCATTTATGGTCATCGCGAAAGCCAAACGAATCGGGAATTGAAGCCTTTTGAATGGTATTAGAGATTCTGACGGTATCAGTGGAATACGTGGCAACAGATTCCGTAGTAGCAAAACCGAATTTTCGTATACACTTTACAGTCAAAATGTTTGCTTTAAGAAGTTATCGGTATAATTATTTTGATGATCAAACGTACACCGTTGCATTATCTAGATGAATTTAAGTTACGCCAGGGAACCAACCGAAGATTATGTGGTGGAATTCCTGATACATCTAGAGAATTCAAAAACTTGGTTGGAAAATTTACGGGTTTTTTTCCATCAACAATAGTGTCGATTGATTTAAAAGGTGTTGGATCAACTGGCAACAACCCTGACTCTGGAAGTTTATTTCATCACAATATCAACATTTCTTGTGATTAAGTAACAGGATTACAGAGGCAATAATTATCTAGATAATTATTTATTATATCCGGAAGGACACTCAATCAGTTCAATTTTGCCTACAGAACCTTACAGAAATCGTCTGGTTATTTCATGCATTATGTATTGAGATGAAGTTCTACTTCACCGTTTCCAATATTCAGTAGTTGGTTAGGAAATATTTGCTCAGATTGATCATCTTGCAAATGAACTCGCGTGTTTATGGTCAGTCGAAGTGTTTCCACGTTTTGCCATAAAACGATTGTTTTAAACAGACGTTAATATCGTGAGCAAAAGTAGAGAATGTAATGGCTGTTAATGTCTGTCAGAAATCCCCAGACAGTAATACAACAGCAACTTCGAATATTCTCTCGTTGCCATTTAAATCTTGTAAAGCTCTATGTAATCCTTTGAGTGAATGTTTATGGGTCATGGTACACTTATCCCTCCCTGATCACGATTGAATTCATTGGCAATACTGTAGCCAATCCACTCTTCTTTTCAATGGTACACATTGCATCTTGTATTCTATGAATGTCCAATGGCAGCTGATGCGGAATGTGCAGTTTTTCCACCATTTAAGAAAGTGACAACAATGCCCGAAAATGCAATTTCCTATTGCAATCATATTTTCACATGACTGCACCTGAAAGTGTAGTTGCTATAGGGAATGAAAATCTGGAGGTGGAACTCGAACGCAAAGCCATTTGACCTCATTCTAGCAATATCCAGAAAATTTATGGAAGCTTTTGAAATCCGTATCCAGATTCTCGTTCCCACCCCGAGAAGCACTCGGTGCCCACTTTCGACGCCCCTGCTCCTGTAAGTTTAGTCTCTGAAGGGGGATATTTTTTTTTACAGTCGGCTGGCATTATCCAGCAAAGTTACGGGAGTTTCTAAAATCCGATTTCAGATTATTCTTGCTTCCCATCCAGAAAAACACCAGGAAAGCATTTCTCTCTCCTCAAGAATTTTAAAGCAAGACCCTTCCATAGTTCGTGCAAAATACTTTCGTCTTGTATTATTTGACATAGATATGAAATTATCTTGAATTGGATTGAGAATATTCGGATCGGCAGTTCCGAAATACAATCAAGATCCACTTTTTGCGTCTCTACGTCGGCAAGTTAGGTTGGTACTGCTGTCCGAGAATATTCCGATCCCCCGGCATTATCTGGCAAAAATACAGGAATTTCTATATTTTGATTTCAGACTCGCTTAAACCATCTCAAACTACACCAGGAATACACTTTTCCCGCGCCAAGACTTTAAACGTGAGCTCCTGCCCCGGTTTGCGTAAAAGACGGTCATACCTAAATTATCCGGCAAAGTTACTGTTAATTCTCAGATTGAATATCATATTCGGATTATCCGTTTTGAAATAAACCAGGGACAACGTTTTCATGATCTAAGGCTTTTAAGGCAAGCCCTTGCTACGGTGTGTCTAAAATACAGTCGACTGGAATTATCCGGCAAAGTTATCGAAACTCTTAAAATTCAATTTCAGATTCTCATTTCACACTCCGAAATGCACACGGAGCTGACTTTTGATGCTCCAGCGCGAGCAAGTTCAGTCGCTAGAGATAATGAAAATCCGGAAGCGGGACGCGAATCATTTGCCTTTTCTCCTAATTCAGACCATATCAAGCAAGTTTAGTGAAGCTTCCGAAATATAATTTCAAATTATCGTTTCCCGCCCCTAGATACAACTGGAAATTACTTTTGTTCCCTTGAGCCGGCAAGTTCAGTCCCTGGAAGGAGCATTAGAATCATCCGGCTTTATCTGGAAAAGTTACAGGAATTTCTAAAATTTGATTTCAAACTCTCGTTCACCATCCCGAATTACAACAGAAAAGCACTTTTCCAGCACCAAGACATTAAGGGTAAGCTCTTGCCAAAGTTTGCGTAATAAAGGGTCGTCCTGAATTATCCGGCAAAGTTACAGCTATTTCTCAGACTGGATATCAGATTAGGATTATCCATTTTGAAGTACGCCAGGATCCAAGTTTTCACGATTCAATGCTTTTAATGTAAGCCCCTGTTATGGTGTGCCTAAAATAAGGTCGGCCGGCTTTTTCCGGCAAAGTTACGGTTATTTTTGAAAACTGACTCGAAAATCGGATTCCACACCCCGAAATACGCCAGGCACTTAATTTACGTGCATTTTGGTTTGCAATATCTGCTTCCACGGACACATGAGTTTTGCCACATTTTGCGATTATTCCCTTACGCGAATCTGGCAACGTTTTTTCCGGATTCTTCACATTTCTGGCAATAAAAAAATTATGGCGTAATTAATTGAAATAAAAACCATCCTATGTTTTAAGTTGGACGAAATGACACACAGTATACAAAATTATATTATGATCGGTTGAGTAGTTTAGGAGTCCATTGCGGACAAACACTGTGACACGTATATTTTATATATAAAGATGAGCTTTTCATATATTTTAGTTGCTTCTTGATAGTAATTAAAACCCTACGCCACCCCTACGTATTCCTTAAATTTATTTCTTGTTCCTTTTTGTTTGTCTCTAATAAATTATTAAATGGAATCGTGTATCAAAGTGATCTGGAAGAGGAACGTTTTAAGGCATGGGTTAACGAATACCAGGTCCTGACCCTCGGTTTTTGTTGGAAACCTTATTTCTTTCTTGACTTGAGGTAAATAATATCATGATTCATATTATTATAATCGTCAAATGTTATTCAAGGAGGTATTCTCCGAAAAATTACGAATTTCAAACGATTCATTAACTAGCTACAGTGAGAAAGCTACATCATTAAGACATGTCCGTGTCACGGCTTAGGTCTACCCCCGTACGTCATTCTTTAATTGAAAAGTAGCGGTCGGTTTGTGCCTAGTTTTTGAATCATGCACATACATTTGATACGCTTTATCATTTCTACGAGTATTTTAGAACGTATTGCTTCGTATATTGGGGTTCGAGTATTTTATGCAATCAGTTTCAAGAAGTAAAGCTGTTCTTCGGGAGCGATGAAAACTTATTGTAGAAAAACAGTTTAGAAAAGCAGGATATAGCAGCAAAATTCGCCAAATCAATCCCAAAAAGGACTTCACACCTTCTACGGTCTACAGACACAAGTGTCAGTGTCTAAAAATACAAAAAACTAATGATTAAGATTATTCACATGCACTCGCTCAATAGTAGTAACTAATCGCGAGACGACTCTTCAGTGCTAAAAGCAATACCTAACAACGAGCAACCTCTATTTATATAAGCTGACGGATATTTCTCAAAAGATTCACTTTCATTATAGATCGTGATATTAATAGATTTGCGGAAGATTAGAACCCGAGGCCTATGGGTTCGTAAGAACGTAACATAACACTAGACAAAAGTGATCACTCCTGTCCGAAGGCGGTTACTGGCTTACTTAGATACCGCCACAGTACTTCCCCACCAGTGAGTTGGTGGATAGGTGAATGAGATATTTTGTTGTTATGGCGAGCGTGGGAGTTTTTACTATTGCGTCAAGTGAGTCTGACGACTTTGCTGCGTGGAGTGGGTCCGACGACTTTTGCTGTGTGGAGTGGGTCCGACGATTTTTGCTGTGTGGAGTGGGTCCGACGATTTAGCTTGCTCTTGCAGGTAAATGGCACCCCGACACATCAGAAGGTTTGCGTTTTTCTTTTCAGCCAAGGTCACCAATGGGGAAGATACTTTGAAGCCGTGGTCAGAGGAATTACCAAGACATCAGCCCCAATATCAATCAGATATTTTGCCCGGGAAGTCCTATCAGAGAAATATAAGCGGTTGATCACCATTGCGCCGTCACTCGGTGGGTCGACTGACAGTTACTCTAGTTTTCCGTCTGGAAAGAACGTGTTTTCCTGCACTTGGCAGACGTTCCTTGAAACACCTGTGGTACCAATAATGTTTGTGAGCTCCGGATTCCCTGATGCTTGAATGGTAAGGGAAGCGTCCTTCTGGTCCACGGGAGGTGGATCGGTCACGGGTCTCCAAGCAAGACAGGAGTGACGAAATCTCCACTAGCATGGTTTTTATCTCGAGAGAGTTTTTATCTCGAATCGAAGAGGTAGGGCCTGCCATATGGTTGCCAAGGTGCCAACAATGATCCCAACTTGGCTGTATCGCCTACATTTTACCAGGTTTTCATTGAATCTCCATTATAATGTAAGGAAGGGCATTGCTTGTGAACATTACAATTTGAACATAAAATAAATACAACAGAGAGCAATATTAAGGTATTACACACCCAGATATAAATTTACTCTATTTAAGTCTCATTCAATTACTCAAAATTCGTAACAGTATGCTATATACCAGGGGTCGGCACGCGTACCACATGTGGCACGCGGTACAGTTCTCAGTGGCATTCTGCACTCCTCTATAAATTTGTCAACTTGAGTGGATGGAAGTTGATAAATTTGTAATAGACTTTATTTGATAAACATATTCTGAATTATGGACATTTATGGAATAATGAAAACATCTAACAGATAACTCAATGAAGATAAACTTTAGCATTTTGTAAATTATTAAATGACATTTTGAGAGATGTAATTGTTTGAAGAGAGAAAATTACGTATACTCTGCTTTCCGCTTTTGGTTCTGCATATCTTTCCTCATATAAAAAATTATTTGAGTCTGCAAAGAAATTGTTTAAGGTATCCGACTACCCTAAAATTGTGAGTTTTGCCAAAAGTTTCCAAATTTTTTCATGATTTTTTTATGGGCTATCTTATTAGCTTTATAAAAATACCAAGTTTATCATTTTCCGTTTAGTAGAACAAAAACTACAAGTGTTTTAGTAAAAGCAGATGCCATTACTTTAACCGAGATGTCATACTTTAAAACGCGTTTTACTCGATTGTAAAAAAGTTTTGAACATAATTAACTGAAAATTTTTTTTGTAAGTTCTGCATAATAGTAGAATTGTTTTAACCTTCAGATTTATCAATCACTATTGTATTACAAAATTTACAGTCCCTTATGTGAATATAATCACTGTTTTTTTAAACAATTTCACGTAATAACTAAGATAAAGTGCTCTAGTTTTTGTAAAAAAGAAAATATCTCTTATCCTGAAGGTCATTTCAAAAATGAATAATATAGCAACACATTAGATTGAAAAAATTGAAAATTTGTTCATACACCTTTGGTACAGAATGGACCGCGTTTATGCTATTTTTTGTCAATTTTTACCTATTTTTTCCCATTTTAGTAATAATAATTTCTCTTTCTCTTCTTAATTTTAGCACATTTTTCTTAAAATGCACTAAACAAATCTAAAAATAACAAAAAAAATCCCCATATCTCCTTTTTTAAAAAAAAAAAGTTGTCGCTATCAGTAGGCTACCTTAACTTTCTGAGCGCTCAAAATGGTGTCAAGTTGAAAGTCACCAACTCTACCCCAGCTTTTGCGCTATGAAATGAAAGAGGTGCAAGTACTAGGTTCTCATCAAAAATTTATTTTTATTTCACTCTAATGAAGAGAGGTACCTATATTGGGTGTTGTATATTTCTTTAATAAATAGGTTTAAAAATACATAATGCATGTATAAAATTGAATTTTTTTATTTTTGTTCAAGAAATAGTTATATTTATTTTTATGTTAAGAAATATCTTTACATGATGCATAATTAATATATAATAAAACTATAAACCTATAGTATTGACATCTGTTCTCTAAAACTGCATGCATTATCGCGAGAATCGAATTGTTTAAAAACTGTCCTATTGCGTGGCACGCTGATTCATACTGGTAGACTGGTTTGGCACGCCACTACTATAAGGTTGCAGTTCCCTTCTATATACTGTTTACTTTAAAGTTGAGTGCAACCAAGTTTTGCATAGGCGTCCATGGCCTCAAGAAACTTTAACACGTCACTAACCAGGAATCGCCTAAAACATGATTGCGGCAACAGAATGGAAATCAAATGAGGAGGGAGTGCGTTTGGGGGGCGGGGTAGTCCCCTGAACATCCCGAACGTAGAGTGAAAGAACCCAAAATCCGTATTAGCATTTTTAACACTTTATCAGCTTACTCACCCAGAAGCTATAGAGAATAATTTAAAATTATATTTTTTGGACAAATTTCTCTTTTCCATTGTTTTTGATTTTTTTCCCAGACATATACATTCATGAAACATTGAATTACCTATTAAAGCCTCCGGTTCATTTCTGGGATCTGTCCATATTAACTGTGCTTGCGTCTTTAAAGAGAGCGCATTAGGGTTTTTTTAACATTAATTTCCTTTCTTCCAATTTTTTTACATGTCATGTATGATAGTTAAAAGTTATTTTATAAGATGATAGCTATATATATAGTTTTCTGAAGCTATTTGTTTGATAGTTTTTACTTTCAGATATTAAGAAGCCATTGATCAATATTAAACAATTGATTAGCTCACAGTTTCTTGCAGTTTTTAATTGCGTAATTTCAACAATTTTTACTTTTATAAAATATAGGCCAAACTATTTCATAACAAATTATTAGAATTGTCCATTATTAATTATAAACATATAATGAAAAAATTAAAAAATTCATAAATAATTTACTTTATTTAGTCTACAAGGTGGAGCTGAGTTTTTTTGGTTCAAGAACTTAGGATAAGCGTAGAGATTTTGTCCATGCAACACCTTGTTTCAATATTGAACTTTCCAATTCTGAAGCTAGAGTAGAATGATACTTTTCTAAGCTTGCTTCCGATTTCTCAAGCAGTTTTATGACACAAAGTTACACCTTCTTGAACGCCTGACATAATTTCAAAGAACACTAGAAAAAAAAGCATTTTTTTCAATACTTTTTATTGGTTTTTAGCAGGCTTTGTAGTGTGTTTAAACGATTCATGTTCAACCATTATACCGAACAAGTCAAGCAAATGTTCCAATTGGAAATGCAACCAGTGTACCGTAAAATAGAATTATTTCTGTGTCTACAGAGAATAAATTTAACTTACAAATGCCTTCTTCCTTTTGTGCCATCGTGCGTTTTGGACCAAACCGATCGATATTTAAATCCAGAGAATATTTGACATATGTGACAGTGAATTTCGAAAACACTGTATCGTTAACTTTATTTCCACTGTGAAAAATTTAAGTTCGAAATAATTTTCGTTCGAAGATGAAAATTCATTCTTGCTTGAGATTTTTAACTAACTTTTATAACTTTATTAAAAAAATTATTTGTATTTTTGAAAATAATTTCTATTTTGTTAAACGAACATTTGTACCATTTTGCATAGCTGTGTTTCTACAATATTATTGCTGCAGGAGCTAAGCCTAAATATGCATATTTAAAATTTGTTCTTTAATTCATTATACTTAACTTTTCTAAAATTTAATTGTTTGTTAAATGCTGGATGCTTTTATTTTTGTTAAGGAAGGTTTTTTTGTAGAAATTTTAATAATAACGCCCATACGAAAACAAAATTATATTAAAACTTATTGAAGTAAAGTGGGAAATAGAGCCATAGTATTAGGTTTAACTATCGTTCTAAATGTAATAGATTCAATTCATGTGATGTCATAAGCAGATAACTACAATAACGCGCTTCCAACCAATCAGCTCACGCATTTAACTTATGTCATAATCCCATGATGAAGGCAATCGCATGTCTCCAGTCAATCAGTCCATGCACTTCGCTATTACCAACGTTTGCTTTTAACAGAAATTTCCTTTTAAAAATACATACTTGTCAATAACAATAATTCACATAGGTATTTAGAATAATAATAATTCATATAACACTTGATATAAAAGTACATACACACATAAGTTATCTATACCAACACACACAAATATATAATTTTCAAAAAAAAAGACTTTGAAGATAATTTTAATTCTTGAACATCTTTACCCAATTCTCAAATTTGAAATTGTATCTAAACCACGTGATAGTATTTATCATGTGACAGTCATAAATCTAGACCCGGAGGGGGCATTACGTCGATCGCGATCGACCGGCGGACCGCTAAGACATTTTGGGGTGACCGCCTAAAAATTTTACCAGTTATTAATTATATACGGAAAATTCAAGATTGGCTGACAGTACGCAGACTAAGCCTTCTACTGACTATTTTTATATATTTCTTTAGTTACTAAGTTCATGGTCAGTAAGACGATTATATTTCTATCATATTTTATATCATTCCAATGATTCACACCATCTTTTTGGCATTTTGGTTTATTTCGTAGACAACACAGAAGACAAGGACACAGCACAAAGAACATTACATGACTCTGACTCTACAAGCCAAACGAAGTACACATCTCTCGGATGACTTGCAGCGCCATCTATACAATGAATATTTAATTTACAGCAATTATATAAATACGGAAAATAACTTTAGATAAAAATATTTTATTTCTTTAATGTATTTTGAATTGTTTCATAATAAATGTATCGTTTGATATCATTATATTTGGGGCTATTATTATCAAGTTTGTATCGGCATTTTGCTTTAAACGCGGTTTTAAAAGTGCTGTTTTTTTTTATTTTTGCTTTGTAGGTAAGTACATATTCCGTACTTGTTATTAAGTTATAATAATAAATTCTTTTCCTTACCTCATCACACATACGACGTTGGGCAGTAGCGTACAGAAGAATTTTTAAAGGGAAGGGGGTCGAGGGTTGAAGGTCTACCATTTTCGTATCATACCCCAATATGCAGTCAAACATATTTTTTTGCTTTTTTTTTCGATTGTCGGGAACAAAAAAAAAATAAAAAATAAATTACTGAAAGAATAATTAACATTAATAAATAAAAAAGTACTAATATCAAGTACATAATTACATTTTACATACTATGTACATGGCACTGTAAGGAATCGGAAGGAAATAGTTATGAGAGGGAGGGTCCGGACCCGTGGACCCTTCCCCCGCCTTTGTGTGCGCCATTGACACTGGGTGGACCGCAACTCTTTGAAAATATCAGAAGTAGCCCGCATTCTGGAAAAGTCTGCCCATCCCGATCTAGACCATTGTTTCATTCATACTGCAGAAATATGTTACTTTGAGACCGAATTAGCGCGTGTCTGTACTAATTAAGGCTCTTTCTTTTTACTATGCAAAATGTGTTAACTGCATGTAAGAAGAATCAAGTAAAATTTTTAATTTGAATTATCAATTACAAAAAAAAGTATCTTTAAAATAATGCCCTCCAAATTATTGGGAACATTTCGAATAACATTTATTCCTAATTTATATTCCACAACTAGAACACCTTACGCTTATTTTAATGAAACTATAAACTCCGCTTTTTGAATTAGTTTTGAATGAATAATAAATTCCCTTTGCTACATCCAGGAACTAAAATTCATGACTAACATTTTTAGCGGAAGTAATACATATGTTTTCGACAATTCAATCATTCAAATGCGGAAACTTATTTCCCTCCACAATTTTCTACACTTTACAATTATACGAGATCAAGACATCTTTTAATTACAAAGCAGTTTACACGAAACATTCGATTTTCCTTCGCTTTTCTCAAGTAAGACATAATGGAAAGAAGAAAAGTATCGAAATATCTCTGCATTCGCCTCTATCCAATTTAATTTCTCTTTTCACTCACGAGGCAGACGACTTGTGCGATAATTAATTTTCAACCGATGTTTGTCTTTCAATGGCGCGGAAAAATTAATATATATATATATATATATATATATTTACTAATACAAAGAACAAACTCTCTTTTGTCGGAGGTATTTATACTTTCACCGAACAAACATGAGATTGCGTTATCGTGAAAAAAGGAGAGGGGAAAAAATTATTCCATAATAATTTAACATTGGTTTAAAAAACGTAATTGTCGTTCTATGCATACAATAGTATCTGTTAACACGTGTGGTGTTTTTGTTTTTGAAAAAAAAATGAGTAGAATAAAATTGATTAGTATTTTGAAATTTTTAATTAGTTTTTCCTTTCATGAATAATGCGGTTGTGTTTAAACTTTCCACATACTTATATTAATTTTAGAAGTTCTTTTAATCATTAATAAGTAGGCATTCTTAAGGAATCCGACTACGTTCGAAACCATGATTTTGCAAAACATATGAGTGAATATCTTTTTTAATATTCAGCGTCAGTTCATTTAGTATTATATTTTGTTCCAAATTTTGTGTAACAAATGCTTAAAATAGTGTAAATAATTTATATCTGGATGTGTAATGCGTTTCAATATTATTTTCTATTGCAAGGCCTCTCAAACTTTCACTATTTACGACCCAATATTCAATCCTAATTTTCATCCCCCCCCCTTCATGCATCAACAATGCATTGAAATCAATAATACTATATTTTGACGCTAAACCTACAACACGAATTTAACCTCAAAAGTTCCTCCCGCGTATATAAACGTTTCACTCGAACAGTGAAGTAATGCCCCGCACACATATATACGTCTTTTCGAAGTACGATTTTTTCTGTGAACTGCAATCCATAAAATTATTCCGAAGGCTTTGGAATCCAATAAAATGACATTAATAGTGTTTGCGAAGGATTTTAGAGGATTCGCTTATTTATTCCTTTTCTGACTCGCAATCCAATGTACCACATATGCTCGCCTACATGTTAAAAGGTGGCATTGGGAAGTGAATCGAGTAATTTTTAATCAGCATTTAAAGGATTAATTATAAACCGTACATCTTATCAAAATAAGTGTTATTTTTTTGTATATAATTTTAAATATGACAAGCCCCTGGAGTCACTGGTAATTGTTAAACTTGTTCCTAACTTAGTATTATTAAATTAATTATAAAATACATTGTGCAGTCTGATATATTTATAAGTGTATTAAAACTGTGTAAATGGGTGCTTATGTTTTTATTATGTTTGTTTACTTTGAATAAATTAATACTTTTTTAAAATAATCTTTTGTTTTCGACTTTTCAAAATGCTCGCGCCCCCCTCGTAGGGTTATCACGATTCCCTAGGAAGGCGCACCCCACAGTTTGAGAAAAACTGTTCTATTGCATTTATTTTATGTTAAAATTGCAATGTTTACAAGCAAAGTCGTTCCTTACATTATAATGGCGATTCAATGGAAATTTGGCTGTATATTGGCGATAGAGCCAAGTTGGCACAATTTGTGGCAACCGTGTTGGCGCCCATAAAGATGTATCTGGAGATTGCTGGAGAAATCTATTAATATCATGATCTATGCCGTAAGTGGACTTTTTCTCGAAAGATGCGTCCTATAAATAGAAAGTTGCTCACTGAAGCTGGGTCAGTACTGTTTTGACCACTGAAGAATTAGTATTGTCTTGAGCTGTTGAAGAGTTGTTTCTGTGGAGAAATTCCTTGTTAATACAATACGTATTTGTAGTTCCAGACACTGATACTTGTGTCTGAGTACTGCAGGTCTCAAGACCTGGGATTTATTAAGCGAGTTCTAGTGCTATATCCTGTAGAAGTTTTCATTGCTTCTGAAGACCTGTCTTGCTCTATTAGACTGATAATATAAAATACCCAAATCCAGATCCACATAACAATACAAAATTATCTTAAGAATTTCATCACCATAAAAAAATAATTTATATGCAATATCTCTTCAAAAAATGACATTTACCAAAAATTCTTCTTTTATTAAAAATTTTTCTACAATAATAGATTAACTATATATAGCTAAGACTTCTAAGTAGGGATTGAAGTGGGATTTTTGAAGTACATAAACCGGCACTTCTCGCGCAGGGTTTGTCATATCCACCGTCTGACTTTTTTCAACGCTCCTTCTAAACCTTTTGTGGAAAATGAATAGTTTCTCGGGTAGCTGACTTTAAAGTCATATCCTTTCAGAGGCCTTAGCTGTAGGTGAATTCTAAATATATATTTTTGGATATCACCTCTTGGGGTATGTCATATCCTGCGCGTAAATCACCGTTACAGTTCGGAATGCATGAGCACGTTTTAAATCTGCCTTATGCTATGACATATTATTGTAATTATGATGAAAAAATGGGATATTTAATACATGCAGTATTTAATAGATATAGTGAGTGCAACGGTATTTTTGGAAGAAGAAATTCTCTTCGCGGTTATGATGAAGAAAAATCAAATGAAGAGTATAACAGCAAGTATGATTCCACCACTGAAATCGATCCAGATTTAGAAAAGGGAGACACCGTTGAAAATAAATGTTTTGTATGTTGAGACACAAAAACCTTTGAGAAGAACGTAATTTTAAGGAACACAACTGGTACACATCTTATCCACTTTCAGATGGACTTTTGGGAAAAAAAACTATTGGTAGAACAATAAGAGAAAATAAAAAAGAAATTCCAAATTTTTGAATTTAAAGAATAGAGAAGTTTACTCCTACATGTTTAGTTTAAAAAAGATACGGATTTAAAAAAGATCCACCGAAAACATCGTACTCTCTCAGGACGCCATTACAGGAGTGTATAAAAAATGCGCTGAATGCCCTTATAAAAAGAACAGAAAAACTAAATTTACGTGTGAAAAATGAAATAAACATGTTGTAGTTCCTACTTCTCTTCCTTTTAACCTTTGTAAACAAATTTTACGGTAAAAACACAATGTAAACACCTTTAGGTATGACACACCCTGCGCGAAAACTTTAGGTCGTTTTTTTTTCGAGCTAGTGATGCTGGAATTATTTAGGAGTGGATTTCTTAATATTTTAATACATCAGATTAGAGAAATTTCGACAAAATTATTTCAATGGATCGTAAGTCTGAAAATTTAAATTTTCTCATGAATCATTGTTCAGACTTTGTATAAAATTTTTAGCTTTGTATTAGAAAAATAATATTATTATAAAACTAGTTTTCATAAAAGGAAATTATTTTGAAAATGCCATTCTTGCGGCATTTTCTGCCGAAAAAATTGCATTGAAATGATTTTTGTTGTAATAATATTTAAAACCATTTGATATGTATATTCTGGATCAATTGACACCAGATATCAAAAAAATATTCATTTAAATGCTCTTTTCAAACCGAACTATTTAGTCACCTCAAAATTTCTGTTAAATTGCTGTGACTTCTTCCATCTCTTTCAGGAAAGGATAAAGATTAAAGATCTATACCAGGGGTTGGCCGTCATTCAGTTTGCCCCACAGTAGTGCATTTTTGAAACAATCAAATCCTCGATAATGCATGCAGAGTTAGAGAACAGTTGTCAATAATATACATTTACAGTTTTTTATTATGTACTAATTTTGCATCATTTAAAGATATTTTCTATCATAAAAATAAACAGCATAAAATATATAACTATTTCTTCAACAAAAATAAAAAATGAAAATTGTACATGTGCATTTTTAAATATATTTACTAAAATAAGAAATGGACAACATAAAATATAAGTATTCCCCTTCATTATATTTAAATAAAAATTTTAATACCAACCTAGTGTTTGCACCGCTCTTACACCTTTTCATACGGCAAAATCACGTGTATTATTTTCAACTTTCAATTTGACACGATTCTGAGCATTCAGTTGTTAAACAATTTCTTTGAGGATTCAAAATATTTTTCGTATACGCGCGCGCGCGGAAAGATTTTTATGTAGAAACAAAAGCGGAAAGCACATTAGATGCAATTTTCACTTTTCAAACAATTAAATCTTTCAATGCCATTCAATATGTTAAAAAATATCTGTAAATTTATCTCGAGAGTTATCTTTCAGTTTTTTTCATTATTCCGTAAATGTCTATAATTCTGAAGATGTTTGTCAAATAAGGTTTACAAATTTATTAACTTCCATCCACTCAGAATTTGACAGATTTGTAGAGTAACGTAGAAAACTGAACCTCGTGCCACAGGTTGCCGACTCCCTCATCTATACAATTGAAAAGATAGACTTTGAAACAGTTATATCCACTGTAGAAGTTTTCCCATTTGTGAACTATGAACTATTTAAAATCTCCATAAAATTATATAAATTGCAAGACTGCTTTTAGAGTGAATAATAGCTGTGTATAAAATTTCTGGAAAAATGTACCAGTTGTAGGCACTTTTGAGTTGTTAGAGCACCTAATAGGTTTTTCTAAAATTTCTGCAAATATATAATAATCGTAACAATGGCTATTAACTCTATACTGGTGTTCAAAATTAAGAGAATTTTTTAGACTTTTTTTATTATCTCTAGATCCAGATAGATTTTAACGATATTTTGAACATATATAGAGCTGATATAATAACCATATGATACGAAAAAAATAGCCATTCAACAGTTAAAATACACACGCATGATCGTGCATAACACTCATGGAAGTTAGAAAGTTTGGAACAGCAATTGCAGAATAGAACAAAAAAAAAGTTTATAGTATAGTCACCTCTCTCAGGTAAAGAGGCCTCATATACAGTGATTTTATATCGGAAATAAAGGAATTTCTGAGTTCCTGTGACAACTATTCCCATTCGTTCAACAACTCTGATTTCAGGCCTTGGGAGGTGGGAGGGGTTCTAGGAGGGAGTTGCATGGCCACGGTAGCCAAATGGTCAAGGTATCGGATCATGGCTGGCGTGTCATGAGTTTGATCCCAGTACCACTGAAGACCCACCGTGTAGGAAAGCGATGCACGTTAAATCTGTCAAGAGCTCAAACGTCTTCCCGTTGGTGTGGTAGTTAGGAAAGGGGGTGCCAGTTCAGGTGTAGTCCTCGTCACTTAACCATAGTTCAAGATAACGAAGTCCGCCAAAAGCCCTCGTGTAGCTGAACTGTACGACGTTAATATTCAATCAATCGGAAAGAGTTACGAGTTGCAATTGCCCTTCTCAGAGCGTCCCAGACATGCTCTATAGGGATGAGGTCTCAAGATCTGACTGGCCAATATATTTGGCAAATATTCTCACTTTCCAGTTTTTCGTTCACCTGATGAGCTCCATGAACTTTGCATTGTCATACATTAAAATAAATTCAAGGAAAATTGCACTCGTGAAAATGCGAACATAGGGCTCAAAGACCCCTTACCTATAGCTCACAGCAATCACAGTGAAACTTAGAAATACATGGTACTGTGTGCGGCCACACATCCAAAGTGATATCTTCCCAGACCATCAAAGCTTTTCTGCCATAATGGTCGATTTCTCGAACACTGGAGGGCAGGAAGAGGGTCCCTGGTTCTCTCCAACATATTCTCATCGTACTTTGTTATGTAAATTATACCTCAATGAGCTTTGAGTATGTATAAATATTATTTTAGGTTTTTATAGTTATTTTAGGGACATAAGTATACGACGTTTTAAGTGCATTAAATTGTTTTAAGACTTATTGTCAGCTAGCAAATTGAATTTGAAAACTGTATCATTGTTATAATATCCGTAGGTCTCTACCCTGACTAGTTTATCAAAAGAAATGGATTTTAACCCGTAATCAATCAAATGAAAAAACGACCTAAAATTCTCGCGCAGGGTGTGTCATACCCAAGGGTGTTTACATTGTGTTTTTACCATAAAATTTGTATACAAAGGTTTAAAAGGAAGAAAAGTAGGAAATACAAGTTTATTACATTTTTTCAAATGTAAATTTTTTTTCTATTCTGTTTATAGGGGCATTCAGTGCATTTTTTATACCCTCCTTTAATCGCGTCGTGAGTGAGTGGGATGTTTTCACTGAATCTTAGTTTATTTTAATCTGTATCTTTTTAAAAATAAACATGTAGGAGTTAACTTCTTTATTCTTTAAATTTAAAAGTTTTGTAATTTCTTTTTTTATTTTCTCTTATTTTATTCCAGTAATAGTTTTGAAAAAAAAAGTTCACCTGTAAGTGGATAAGATGTGTACCAGTTAACTCCTTTAAAATTACGTTCTTCTCAAATGTTTTTGTGTCTCTACTAATAAAACATTTATTTTCACCTGTGTCTCACTTTTCTAAATCTGGATCAATCTCAGTGGAGGAATCATACTTGCTGTTAATACTCTTCATCATTTGATTTTTCCTCTTCATAATCGCGAAGAGAATTTCTTCATCCGAAAATATAGTTGCATTATATCTGGCAACTGTATCTATCACACTGTATCTATTAAATTGCTTAAATTTTACATTTCTTCATCATAACTACAATAATACGCCATAGCATAAGGAAGATTTAAAATGTGTTCATGCATTCAGAACTGTAACGGTGATTCACGCGCAGGGTATGACATACCCGAAGAGGTGAAATCCAAAAATATATATTTATAAGTCGTCTACAATCTAAGGCCCCTGAAAGGATATGACCTCAAAGTCAGCTGCACTAGAAAACTATCTATTTTCCAATAAAGGCTTAGGAGAAACTTTGAAAAAAGTTAGATGGAGGGTATGACACACCCGGCGCGAGTAGTGTCGGGTTAAATATTTTATACTTCGAAATTTAACTTGCATTATAATATTTTTTAACGTTTATAAGCAGTTTTACGATATGGTTGATGGTTACCGGGATCAAATAAATAGTTAATATTTACTTGAAAATGCAAAACCTACTGAGAAAAATATATGTGAAGTAAGGAAAATAGCCTGTACTAACATAAAAATCCGTTTGTTCTTGAATGTAGAATACTTAAACCTTTTTTTTTCGCAGCTTAATACCGTTATATCCCACAGAATAAAACCGGCTACGTTTTACGAAAATTAATTTATCGTCAGTTTCATATACTCTTTTTCAAAATAAGTTTTTTTTTTTTCATAAGAAATACTTTAAAAAATTGAGCAGCGGGGAAGAAAGAAGATGATCTGTGTGTGTGTGGAGGAAAATTGATTAGATTTCTTAGTGCATCTAAATCTATTACAGTCGAGGGTTTACAGCGTTTGATCAAAAAACTTGAGAAAAGCTTTTGTTTCTTATTACAAGAAAAGAAGTTATAAATCTCTTCTTTTTTAAAAACAAAAACCAAACAAAAAAGCGTTTTGGACGATAGAAGTTAAAATGTAGACTGAGATTGTATTACGGTTTTTCAATACCCGTGTTTTTTTAAATTAATACTAATACTGGAAAATATTATTTACAAAGTATGTTTGCTTAAATATTGGATATTTGCTCTTAGTAGAAGGGTTTTGATATGTTTTTATTTAATAATCTGATATAAAAATTAGTTCTTTGTTACAACCTACCACTTGGCAGGGTTTTCTTCATATTTTTGTGGTTCTAGTTTACCATGTCCTCTTTCACACAATTTTGATTGTTGCTTTCTAACTTAGGGAACGGCTGCGGTAGCCTAGACCCGCCGTGCAGGTAGGGCCAATGTACGTTAAATATGTGGAACTTCAAACATTCTCCTGTTGATGTGATGTGGAAGTTAGGAGAGGGAGTGCCACAACTTAGGTGTCGGCCTCGTCCTTTGACTGCCATTCAAAATTACGAGGTTAATCGCCAAACGCTGAAAGGTGTGACGTTAATATTCGCTCACTCATGTTAACTTAGCGATCTTGAGGAAACTATCGTAGCCGTGGAAGCCTAAGGTCATAGGCACAATTTCATGGCCGGCGTACATGAGTTCCAGTCTGCCTCCGAAGATCTCACTTTTAGAAGTGCTGATGCAAGTAAAAATTTTCGTGACTCTAAGTCTTCCCATTGGCGTAGCGTGTAAGGTTTTGAGAGAGAAGTATTACTTCATTGTGTCATCCTCGTTACTTGAATGAGGTTCAAAATAACGAGGTCCGTCGCCAATAGCTCTCTTGTGTCTTTACCCAATAACAACTAAAAACCTGTTATATTAGACAAGCTAAAATAATAATATTAATGGGGCTCTTTTGCATGGAAGGCGAATCACTCTCCAAATCTTCGCACTCAGTAGAGAGCATGAAAACTTTGGAAGAGAAATCTTTAACGTTGGATTAATTAATTCAAAATTTGAAAAAGCGATCCACTCAAAGTTATATATATATATATATATATATATATCTTTTTTTTTAACTAAAAAGAGTTCTAGTCTTAAGTGAAGCAAGAACTGTAGTTATTTGACTCAAAATATTTTTTTTTTCTAAATAGGGCTGTAGATTGGTATTTTTCCATTGCAGATCTATTACATTCCCCGGGAGCTGGCATCACATTTTAGCATGGCACCATATAGATGGAATACAATTCGCCGTAACGTAATTTTGACACCCAGTTTCCTCTCCAGAGGGTTGACCTCTGATGATACAAAACGGTACTAGGAGTTTATTTTTATGGAGGGATATTTAACATGCCATATAATCAAACGACATGGATGGTGCCAATTTTTTTTTTGCATTATAAAAATCCCCCGACTTTGGCCGGGCTCGAGCCCGCAACCTAAGTGTACAATGCCAGCAAAAAACCAACTACGCCACCTAGCCGAAGGAAAACACGAGATACATTTATTAAGAGACAATCATGAATATATATACGCTACATGACTGCACGGGAGTCAATCTCCATCTAATCTCTCTTTCAAAAACAAATTTAAGATGTCACTCTATATCATACTTATTTGCTTCGTGACATGACATAGATTATCCTATTTTTAGATATTTTTAATTCAAAATGTCAAAAAATTTAGCATTTCATAACGTTTGCATTTTATTTTGAAACTTTTAGTGTATTTCGTGCCTCTTCGTCTTCTGTCAACTACTTTACACAATGTTTTCGTCTGCTGCACAGCTTTTTGCAACATACATAAAGCACTTTCTTTCCCTTCCAATCTTTCCGAAAAAATCCCTGATTTTTTTCCCCCTCTTCCCATTCGAGGCCGACTTCTACGGGGAAAATACGAAGTTTCTAACCCTATCTACTCCCATTAAGATAGCTCGGGAGAATTCCACGTTATTTATTTATATGTTTTTTTTTGTTTAATCCACACTCAGTCTGCTCAATAAAACTGAAAGCAGCGAAAAAAGGGAATATATTCCCTTATCTTCACGATCCATTTTCCCCTTTTCTCCGGTCACCGATTCCCTATAGATCCCGGGAGTCGCATTTCATGTGAAGGGAAAAAATGGAGCAGTGATTAAAAAACTCTTTGAAGATGAAGGAAAGAAAAGGTTGAGGTACCGCGCATGATCATGGATTACTCTTGGGAACCCAAGCCAACCTGAATTTATTATTTATTTTTAAACTTCTATGTTTATTTGTGTATGTACTGGGATCCTTTAATAATAAATTATAAAGATTCATGTGAGAGGTTAAAAAGATTTAAAAAACAAGATTATGATGGAAATAAAATTCTAACTTTCGTCCCAAATGAATCAAACCTGAATTGACTTAATTTATGAGATGTAATAATCACATAATATCTGTGCAAGCATAGATTATGTTACGTCATAGTCACATAAAAAATGCAATCGCATCTTTCCAGTTAATCAGGGCATGCGCTTTGTTGTTATCTTTTGTTTCTCACAAGAGCATTCTCTTAAGTAGTGCGCATTTGTCAACAACAATAAGCACATCGCAAAGAAAATTTAGTTGATTTAAAAGTTCACAAAATAATGTAAAAACTTTTTTTTCTAATTCTGAAAAACTTAAAACACTTATACGTATTTGAAGCAATTTTTCTTACAAACCCCCTTTTGAGCAATTTCCTACCAGTTTGCCATAGCAACAGCTTCGAACAACTTTTTCTTCGTGAAATGAAAATGTTGCTCGAAATTCCAGTCAATAGGGTTCTTCGTCTCCCTACGTCATAAACAAGATGGCTGTAAAGATGGCAACCCTGGTTTCATCAAAAACACCAGAAATAGCGTATAATATTTTAAACAGAATGATGCTCCATTTCACAGTTTACGACTACGAATTAAAGCGCGAGTGGAATAAAAGAAATAATATCGAAAGTTCATTGTGCGCAGTCGACGTCAGAGCGTGTCGTTTTGTTTACTGCAACCCTTCAACCCTCTTAGCTGTAAGAAAAAATGTCTCTGAAACGGCTGTTCGAGAGAGACTCGAGTTGTTCGAAACATGCGTATGTGATAAGAACTTTAGTAAAGAATCCCCATTCTTGAACATCTTTAATCAACTAACAAATTTGAATTTTATCTAAATTTTACTTGTCGAACAGCATTCATTGCATTTATTATATGGCAGTTAATAATTTAGCTCATTGCGCTGTCACAACCAAAATATATATGGTTCCTTTAATAGCTTACCACACTTTTCATCAGAGCTATATTAAATTGACATTACCGTTACTAGTCCAATTACAAACTAAATTACGCTTTTAAAAAATTTACAAAACTGAGAATTTTTACGTTTTTTATCTTAAATTTAATCTACGTGCTAAATTTCTAAATATTTTCTTTGCAAATTTTTGATTTATTGGTACTTAAAAAGTAGTTTATCTGGTTTTAACTAAGTATTTCAGACACTTGGTGATAAAAATTCTGTTCGAAGCTTTTTTAAGCAATGCTTTCCCATTCTTAAAAACATAAAAATAATTGCAATAAATTAAAAAATTATTAATTTATGTTACGGAACAGCGATCAATTGTAACATGCCAACTGTTTAGCGATTGCTCAGGAACGAATAACATGCAAAATAGCATTTTCGATGGCCAACCAATTACAATAAAAATAAACATGTGACAAATTCTATCCGTGGTTTCAATTGATCCTCTTAGGGAAATTATTCTTTCAATGTGAATTGAGTTTAAAACCGCTCTCCTTTGAGATGACTGGATTTTATGCTAATGTAAATGCTATTTAAACCCTGGAAATGGGTGTTTGGTTAATCAAGGAAAGTTTTTAGGGAATTGTGAGTCGGGAGTAGTTCGCTCAGAAGTAAGTGTTCAAACTATAATGTCCATTCAGAGTAGTAGAAATACTAGAGAAGTTGGTGTGAAGAGGATCATATCGGTACAGGAAAGAGCTGATAAGTGATCTACCAGTGGACTTAAGGATAAGTGTTTTGAATAATCGTATAAATTAGATTAAGAGATCAGGAAGGTTATTGAATTAAGCATAAATTGATAATAATTTGATAAGTCATCAATAAAAGTAAAGTTCTTCCATGACATATACGCAAAACCTTTGGGTTGCGACAAACATAGCGAGATATGTTTCACACTGTGTTATATTTTCTTATTCCATGGCCAGTAAGACGTTTATATTACCATCATATCTTTATATCATTCCAATGATCCACACCATCCTTTTGGGGTTTGGGTTTATTTCTTAGACAACACAGAAGACGTACACAGCACAAATAACTTTACATACATTCTGACTCTACAAGTCAAACGAAGTATACATCTCTCGGATGACTTGCAGTGCCATCTACAATAAATATTTAATTTACAACACACTAAACATGCTTGTTATGTTTTCAGTAGTTTTGTTTTACAAAAGAATCTTTCCCTCTGATCTGTCCAAGAGATCAAAATTACCATGAGAGGAGAATATATAACAATATCTCCCGAAATCTCCCCCAAACACATTCAGTAAGTGTAGAAGTTGCATAAAAATTCTAAGGGAATATTAGTGCGAGAGAATGTCATATTGATTACTGAAAATTTTTTCTTTGATCATTTCGCCTAGAAGCCGTAATTCCTTTACTGTAAAAATTGCTTCAAAGAGAAGATTTTTTCTATTATTTTGCTTCTTTACGAGCCAAAATCTGTAACATTTTGCATTGTACTTGATGTACACAGGTCTTACGTTCAATATAAATTAAGTTTCATTCCTTTAATCAATGTATATTATCTAGTATTCTAAAAATTGTGTTTGCTCCCTAGTAACTTTCAAAAAATTTATTTGGAGTTGTTAATTATTAACTTCTGAGCGTTGAATCCAGTTACATATAATTTTTTTCATTTACTCTTAAAATACAGCTGTATAAATCTTATAAATCTTAATTACAATGTGTGTGCACCGCTGGATGTATTTCGCTTGCACAAAAATTCACTGACAGAAATTTGGACTTTTTAAAACTGGTGTTGAATGTAGATAATTTGTCTTTTAATGTGGCTGCGGTATCCAAGTGGCCATAGTCGCAAACATGTGGCAGGCATTGTGTTTGTAATGTTTGGGGTTCAAGTATAAGGAGATAACACTGAAGTGTTTCTACATTGAGTTAACACATGTTAAATCTATCTCATATCAAAGTAAACAAATTAAAATTGACATCACTTTCTAGAATATCTATATACAGATTGAGTGATTGATTGTGTATTAATGGTGTTTATGAACCTTATACCAGTGCTTCTCAAAGTTTCAATATTTGCGACCCATATTTAATCGCCCTTCCCATGCTATTGAATTCAATAATACCATATTTGAATGCTAAAGTTAGAGAATACCACTCAAACCTCTTAAGAAGCACTAGCATTATATAAACGTCTCACTCAGCCAAGGCGTTTTTCCCCGGACATATATATACGTCTTTCCGAAGTAGGATCTCTTCTGTGCACTGCTATCCATAAAATTATTCCGAAGGCTATGGAATGCAATAAAAGTATACTTTAACAGTGTTTCTGGTGGCATTGGAAGCGAATTGCGTAACTTTTAATCGTTAGTTGAGGGGTTAATTAAATAAACCAAACAAATGATCAAGATAAGTGTTAAATATGACAAGACCATGAGATCACTGGTAATTATTAAGCTTGTTCTTAACTTAGTATTGTTAAATTAATTATCAAATACATTGTGTAGTATTGATACATTCATAAGTGTATTATATCAGTGTAAATGTGTATTTTATTTTTATTATGACAATGTATTTTATTTACTTTCAGTAAATTAGTAGTTTTTTTTATAAATAATCTTTCGTTTTAGACCTTTTAATATGAACGCACCTCCCCCTCACAGAGTTATCAACACAAATAGTTAGCATTAACAAATTAGCCCCTTCACACGATGACTATTTTTGTGTGTAATTTGTATTCAAAGAATGACTAAAATAACTACGATGAAATTAATACTGTCAATGTTTTACTTTTGTAAATATGTGTATTCGTATTATTCTTCAGTGGCGCGACAGCGTCGGGCGAGCTTTGGACTCAAGAATTTTCTTCCAGATCTCTTTTTTTTTTTTACCTTGTTCTTTCAATTAGTCACTCTTAGGGTAGTGAAATCCTTTTCAAGGCAATCAACCCCACCTGAGATTGGGTCGTAGTTCTTGCTCCTGTGGTTTTGGCGGGAATATATTGGTTCTTTAGAACGTTATTTGTTCATCCTAATACAGCGTTTCTCAAACTGTGGGGGGGGGAGGCGTGAGCATATTAAAAAGTCAAAAACAAAATATTTTCTTAAAAAATTATTGATTTACTGAAAGTAAAGAAACAAAATACATTCTGGCATAATAAAAAACTCATATATTACACTTATAAACTTATCAGTGCTGCACAATGTATTTTATGATTAATTTAACAATGCTAAGTTAAGAACAAGTTTAATAAGTACCAGGGAACCCATAGGCTTGCCATATAAAAATTATTTCAAAAATTAGCACTAATCTTTATAATTTATAAGGTTTATATTATAATCCATATGCCAATGAAGAGTTATGCGATTCGATTCCCAATGCCAACCGTTTTCTACGAAGGTGAGTATGCGATGTATTGGGGGGGGGGAGGAATAAAGAAGCAAATCCTTTGAAATAAGTAAATCCTTCGCAAACATATTGTCAAGGTCCTTTTATTGCATTCCAAAGCCTTCGAAATAATTTTATGGATAGCACTGTAGAGAAAAGATCGTACTTCGGAAGGACGTATATATACGCCCGGGAAAATTAACGCTTTGACTGAGCAAGACGTTTATATACGCCTCTGGCACTTAAGAGGTTAATGTCGTAACGTAGTGTTAGATCAAGGTACAATATTATTGAATTCCAATATATTGTTATTCTGTGAGGGGGGTGCGATGAAAATTACGATTGAATATTGGGTCGCGAATATTGAAACTTTGAGGAACACTGTCCTAATAACACAGCCAGCCCATTTAATTCTTTGGAATTTTATATATATATTTGACAACCCCTTATTCCCTTGTGTTTGTTTGTTACTGAGTGTTTTTTCAAAGCTGATGTTATATGTAGAAACAAATGAAAATAAAAATTGTTCTATGTTTCGTCAGCAGAAATGGCCATTAGAATTCTTACATGGCTCAGAAAATAGCCAAAATAATCTAAATAAAAATATTTTTTTCCCTTATATTTTCCTCTTTTACAAAATCTCTTTTTCAAATGTTTACGCATGAGCAATTGTACAATTTTTACTCCGCCGATTCCGCTCAACCAAATCGGTCCTTTGAGAGAAAACTCGCTCGAAATACTTCCCAGGTTTTAGAACAAATGAAGAGAAAATGAAAAAAACAAAATTCCTTTTACTTTTCCCCCAATGAGAAGTCACGTTTCATTTCTTCTCCTAGAAAAGACAGAGAGGGCGAAAAACAGTAATAACGAAAATTCTGGTACTTGAGATTATCTTTTTATCCCCTTCACTTGCAGAAAATAGAAAACAAAAATCGCGACTATAAATTCCAGAGAAGCACGAAAGCGTGTTTAATACTAAACGAGAGGGTTATTATAGCACCATTATATTTAATAGTTTTTTTAGAGTCCTTATTAGTGGAACGAGTGTTTGTGTAGATGCGGTGAAGAGGACATTTCTTGAACCGTTAGCGTTGCTATAGTTATCATTCCATAAAAAAAGAGGCAATGTTTAAAAGAATCGAATAAAAAGGTTACCTCCCTTCTGTAGAGGCATTTTGTTTGGTTTATTTTCAATTTGTTTTTCTTTCCTCCAATTGAAAAAAAAACTTGTTGAGGGAATCGTGACTGGAAGGGGCTTGAAAGTGCTTTTGACGTTGAGAAGAGAGATTTTGTATAAACTTCAAAAATCATCGAGAGTTTCTTATTCTTTTGACTGATACAATTCTAAGTAAAGACTGAAAATCGCACATAATTTTTTTCAGTCCTATATTTTTTTCCCCTGAAAGTATCAGTTTATGTTTCTAAGATTTTTCGAGCCATCACAAAGGGAAATATTGTTTTAGTCATTGCATAAAAAACTCACCGCACCACTTTTCCGAATTTTATCGTCGCAATCGCATATTTTGTTTGATATATTCATTACATGACAATGAAAATGAAACTCCAAGCTGTGACCATAACTGAAGAAACTCGGCCATTAGAGAGACAACAATGAAAAATAACTTTATTTTAAAATGATACTCGTAACACTGAGCGAGAACAATGCCAATTCATTACGGTATAGAACCTCCGAGTACGGCAATACATGAGGCAACACGTCTAGTTGCAGAATCAATGAGAATACATAGGGTATCCTAAAGGATCCAGTCCTTGCCAGTTATTTGCAACAATTCGTTTGTTGAATTCGATAGTAGCATAACATACAAAAAGAGTTCATCCCAGATGTGTTCGATTGGTGAGAGATCAGGGGATAACGTTGGTCTTGGAAGCATCAGTAGACCCCGTAGATCCCATTGGCTGATGCGATATCCTTTTGGTAAAAGGGTATTAGGAATTTATGAAAGAGGGATGTTACTGGCCAGAGTACATCATCCACGTATTTTTGAGCCATCATAGTACCTTGAACTAGTGTACGAACTAGAGGTACGCGACTGCACTCTGTTACGCTTATCCAACCCCAATACGCAATGCCTTGTTATCAGATTATTGAAATATCTCAGATGCAGCTGGGTCAGTGCCACAATTGCACACAGAGAAAGATCATTGTACAAACAGAAACATAACTTTATCTGAAAATATGTCTTTGTGCTATTCTTTCGTCATCGTTACTTTATCCTGGAACAAGTGCAAATAAAGTCGTCTGTGCTGTTGGACAGTTTACTTAACGGACAGTATGAGGGCACACCCACTGGAAACTAATCAACTAGCAATGGTTACAATTGATGTGGGAAAATTAAGAGTGTATGCATGCATATATTGCAAAATGGATTGCGCTACTGACATCTCTTGTAAGTGAATGCGTCAATCTATCGCACAGAGCTCTTTCTCTCTCTAGATTTACTCCCATTCTTGAAACTTGTCACATCTTGTTCCAACTATCTTTATGTCAGCCAGTGTATCATAAATGCTTCCAGATTAGAGTTAGTTGAGATATGACGTATAGACCTATTTGGCATAGCATTCTCTACAAATACACGCTAGCTCTGATAAAATAAATATACAAAGGGAAAGTAATATCTTTGCTTCCACTATTATCAAACGGTTATTTCTCAAGCTAATGACCGGCGATGTTTTAGCCCCACCCTGTTTTCAAATCCTTTCTCTCCGACAAACCCATCAAGCAGAGGGCTGATGGATGTTAAATTCTATCAGGACTCATAATCTTTTTGTTGCCGTAGCGTGGTTGGGGAAGTAGAGTACCAACTCCAGCATTGAATTCGTAATCTAGCTGTGATTCAGAATCACAAAGCGTATAGGTTAAGATTAGAGGATTTTATGTTTAGTAAAAATAGGCAGCCGAATACATTTAATAAAATATCCAAACAAAATTATCCATAAATCTTCAAGTAGTTTTCTGTAATAATTAAGGTGTTCTCAAATTTTCTTATTAAATAAATGTTTGAATTTTAAATATCTATACTTTGTAACAACCGGTCATCCTGCCAAATAGGAGTCTTTCTTTCTTTCTTATGTAGTGTTCATGAGACTTGGGTTTCTCGTGGCAGCATGGAGTCTATGAGATCTTTGAAAAGTTGTTGTACTCCGGTTGAACATCACTAGGATTATAATGGAGAAAAATTGATCCTTCCCTTTTTCTTTGAGGATAGATACTCATTAAAGTATTTGCATTGACTGCAGACAATACAATATTTTTTTTCGTTTAACTCTAGCAATCTGCTATTGGTTTGAGACTATCCTAATTATACTAACCAACTATTGGTGGTTATTCATTTAACTATTTAATTTAAATATGTCATTCCAAACAAGTTTTTTTTTAAAAAAAAAAAACAATGAAATTCGTCGAAATCTGCGAATCGACAAAGTGCGGAATTTGCAATTGCGCCTCTTACGAAGTATTTTCTCTAAATAGGCAGCCACATGCATGTATGTATACGCTGACGAAATTAACTCTAAAAACCTACGTTTTTATTTGAGTGTTTTAGTTCTCTTCTCTTTATTCAATGTTTTTCACACACACAGAAAGGGGATTAAATATGCGAAGTTTTTTTAAATTTTGGACAGCAGAGTAAATTTACATATATATTTTAAATCAGTTCATCATATCATGTTCTAAAGATTAAAAAAATCTATATAAATGTAAAATTTTCCTCTTGGCATGTAAAGTTAAAATCCCGTTTAACATCCCAATTATAGAAGAAGTACTAAAAGGTACATTTCATTCAGGTAAGAATAGGATTATTTCAGATATCAATAAGTAACACTTTAAAATATGAGTCTCTCATATTAATATTGTGTTCCATCTAAAAACAAAAATGTTCTGAAACTATACCCTATTATGCAACCTGTATTTAGATCAGCATTTAAGGGTCTTACTCTGTAATAATACAATTCCTTTACACTTATATAGAAAAGTTATCCTTCAAGTTCGGAGACTTATTGATGTCGAATTGCTAGACACTTCACTATCTATAACTACAGCTCAGCCAATACTGGTCTGATATTCTGCATTTGTACTAATAACCCAAAAGAGAAACGCCGGGCAGGTTAAATTTCCGTTTTAGAACACTAGATACCCAATTTCATGCCTCCCCATTTTCAGAACACCCCCGTATTTCCTGTCACTACAACAACGCCACCTAGGAACATTCCGATCCCCGCACTGAATAACAACGTCTTTAGAATCCGCCCGGAATTCGACAGGGACATAGCTCCATGGTGCGGGGGCGGGTGGGGATTGATGACGTCACCACCAAACGATCGATGTACGGGCCCGTCTTCCGGATTTTAGGGAAGCGGATAGGGTGGTCTGATGACAACACCGTTCGAAAGGCAATGGATACGGGATCGGGATACGGAAGAGAAAAATACTCTAATTATGACTGACGGGTGTGATGGAGGTTGCCTTTGCTTTCCTCTTTGTTTGAGGATCAGGGTGATTGGTTTGTATGGGGGTTTCTGTTTTTGTTGCCTGTGCTGTGGATGGTTTTCTAACGAGTTTTCAATTAACGAGAGCTGTGGAAATCGATGAGTCTTAATCATTTTTCGATAGTATCTTTTTGCCTCTGGAAAATATTTGTTTTTAATCCGTTATGAATTGCGAGAAATTTGCACAGTTTATGTCTTCGTAATTTCAAAACACTAAGTGCATTCAGTCTCGACAAATTAATCTTAATTTAAGAATTTTTCTTCATTACCTTAAGTGCAATTTTTTGCCTGTTAGTTGTGCCTTCACTATTCTAAACCATAAAGATGTTGTTTTATTTCATTCTAAACAAATTTATTTTTTGTAAGATATCCTCGTTTCACGATATCTGAAGTGTGGATGTGTGGTACAGGGGTCATTGTCGCGAATTGGTGTCTAGCATTCTTTCTATCGAATCTAGGACTAGAGTCCTTTTCTTACTCATCGTAAAAGGAGGTTGAAACATGCTAAATCACTCGAGATTCAAAGTTTTCACGTGGACGTGGTATGTAAGTTTCAAAAGTGCGACATGACCGTGGTTCAAAATTTCGACGTGCATCACGAATATTTCTTTTACTACTTTCCAGTACGAGACCGTTAGCACCAATTAATCAGTTAATACTTAAGGTGGAGATGAAGTGTCTGATATTTTAAGACTACAAGCGTCCAACTGGGATATCAACTAAAGTTTTCAGAATGAATTCAATAATTGCGAAATAAATAATTTTTCTTTATAAATGAATATTTCTTGACTGTCGAATACATTTTAAAGCTTTATTAAACCTTAAGCATTTATTTGATGTCGTTTTACTTAGACAATGCCTATGATTTATAATCTCACATAAATCCACTGAATTTTATGATTTGGGATTGAATGTGAGGAATTTGACGTTGAATGTGAGGAAAACCTGACATTAAATGTGATAAAAAAACGACCTTTGCCCAACTGCTCTTCTTGCCATCGCATTGGGAACCATTAATACTCGGTATCTTCCAGGTGCGTGCGCGTGTACATATGTGTGTTTGTGTTCATATTTATGCTAATGGTTCCCTTTTGGACTTCACCAAGGGTGCTGGTGCGAAGATTTGAGACAAGTTTTCTTTTTAACTATGTGTTGACTATCACAAGAGCCATTATGACGGTGAAATCGAGGTCATCCATTTTGTCCTTCTGTAACTTTCTGCCGTCTCTCCCCACCTTAAAATGCTGTAGTTTTAGCAGACTTAAGTTCTGCCCTTCAGGCCATTACAAACGACATAGAAAAACAGAGTTCTCGAGTCCAGAGCTACTGAGCAGAATTCAGACAAAGTTTGTTTTCCAGTAGGTGCTATCCTATTGTGGTCTTTGAGGAAATGTCACGGCGGACCTCTTGGCAAAACGTGGCACGGATATTCTTCAAAGATCTTCTAAAGACCAATTTCATCACTTTTCTAAACTTGAAATCTTGGAGGGTGTTAGTAAAACCTGACTGAGTGTCTTGGACTCTCCTCGTGTTACTGATGTGTCTGAGCTTAGATTATTGAGACTGGACAAGGCCTCCTTTTTGCTTATTTGGTTCATTTTAATCTGTCTGTCTCGCCTTCATTTGGTCTGCGTGATTCTGTTCAAGTCATGGACAGAACTTGTCTTTTAAACTTGTGTTCTGCTTTCCTAGAGGTCCGGACCCCTCCCAAAGCCCATAAGTTTTTTTCGATTGATGATAATCCTATATTTATATATAGTATATAACATAAAATTTAATTTAAGTACTTATCATTAACAATTTATTTTATTAATTATTGCTAATTATTAATTCAATAATTTATTTTTTACTGTTTTTTGTTCACAAAATCGACAAAATCAGAAGAAACAATTGCTGTTATCTTGAGGTATGATACGAGTTGGGGATTTTCGACCATGGACCTCCCCACCACAACTACCTGAAAGAAACCGACTTACTGATGAATATTTGGACAACTTCATTCGAATGGCAGCCACTACCTACTCTGTCAACATTAAAAAATTTCAAAAGAGTTCCATCCATCTCATTAAAGTTAATATAAGTCTGGGGAAAAAAATTCTGTCGTTCTATGTGTTATTTTGATTACTAACTACAATAAAAAAAATTTCTTGGGTACAATACAATTTTAGTTTCTTTTTTCTAATAAACAATTTAATTAAAATTTATTTCATATTTATTAGAAATGTCATTTTTAAAAAGTCGGTAGCTCTTTAGGTTGGTAGATTGCAGTATAGATCAGGGATTGGCAACCCTTTAGCTGTGGCTTCTCAAACCAATCTACCAATAGGATTCAGCACTCCACACAATAGGATATGTTTGAAATATTTTGATTCCCGCCATAATGCATGCAGAGTTAGAGAATAGAGGTAAATAATATAGATTTACAGTTTTGTTATCTATTAATTTTTCCTCATACAAAAATATTTCTAACATAAAAATAAACAGTACAAACTATATCTATTTCTTCAAAAAAAATAATTAAAGTTTTACGTATATTATGTATTTTTAAACATATTTGTTAAAATAAGAAATAGTCAATGTAAAATATAAGTATTTCTCTTTTTTACAGTTAAAGAAAAATATAAATAAAATTTTCAATGTAAATTTCCACCTCTCTGCTTTCATATCGTAAAGTCAGGGGTGAAATGTGTGATTTTCAACAGTCACAATTCTTAGAATTCAGTTGTTAAACAATTTCTTTGTGTAACCGAAAAATTTTCATAGGAGGAAACATTTCTTAATTATATATGTAGAACTATAAGCGAAATGTAGAATGTATGCAATTTTCTCTCTTCAAACAATTAAATCTCTCCAACAATGACATTCAATAATTTACAAAATAGCTGTCTGGGTTATCTTTCAGAAATTTTTTTTGTTGTTGCTTATGCCACCTGTCTGACGTAGTCAGATCGAGGCCCACAAAATTCAACATGGCAACGGGCTAGAACTACGCCTGTCGTTAGCCTAAGCTTTGAGCCCCCCCCCCCATGAAGGTGACAGTACGATTTTTCTCACACTACAAGATAGACGGTGACACCATTCGAACCCACTGATTTAACGAGCACGTTCTCCGTTTGTACTCGGCTAGTATTTGGGGGCATCGGGCATCGAACCCAGGCCTTCCGGTCTGGCATCCGATGCTCTAACCACTAGGTTACCCACGGCCAAATAAATTTTTGTAATTCCGTTAATGTCCGTAATCAAATTTGTCAAATAAGGTTCATTACAAATTTATCAACTCCCATCCACTCAAATATTTACAAATTTGTAGAGTAGTGCATAGTGCCACTGAGAATTGTATCGCGTGCCACAGGTTTCCGAACTCTGGTAGAGACTTTCAAAACGGTACTGTAGCTCAGAAGCTTCATATGTTTGGCGACCAGGCAACCAGTAGCAACCAGGTTACAATGACTATTTGTATCAGCCCAAGCTACGTTGCCAAAGAAGCAGTTTTTTAAAAAGTTTTATTGTATAATCTCCACTGAAGTTTTCTTTCACGCGTTTGATACAAGCATGGCAAACCTGAAGTTAAATATTGTTACGAATTTTGAGTAATAAATGCTTAAAATAGAATAAATAATTTATGTGTGGATGTGTAATACGTTAACATTACGTTTTGTACTTATTTTATGCTAAAATTGAATTATTCGTAAGCAATTCTGTTCCTTACATTATAATGGCGATTCAATTTAAACTTGGTGAAATGTTGACGATAGAGCCAAGTTGGCACTTTTGTCAACCATTTTGGCGACCCTGTTGGTGTCCATTATTGGCTAGTTGGTGATCATACGGATGCTTCTGGAAATTTCTGAAAAATCTATCAATATCACGATCTAAGACGAAAGCGGATCTTTCTTGAAGATTCCATACATTCTATGAACAGGAGTTGCTCTTTAAATGTGATTCAGAATTGCTTTGACCCTTAAATAGTCGACTGCCGAGAAGTTGCTACGATTGAGCGAGTGAGTGTCTGCGAGTAATCTTAAGGTATCCGACTGGTTGCGACAACTTTTTTTTTAAAAAAAGGAGATATGGAAATATATTTTTTGTTGTTGTTATTTTTAGATTTTTTTAGTGCATTTTAAGTAAAATGTGCCAAAATTAAGAACAGAAAAAGAAATTATTATAACTAAAATGGGAAAAAATAGTTAAAAATTGACAAAAAATAGCATAAACGCGGCTCACTCTGCCCCAAAGGTTTATAAACAAATTTTCAATTTTTTCAATCTAATATGTTGCTACATTATTCAATTTTGAAATGACCTTCAGTATAAAAGTTTTTTTCTTTTTTACAAAAACTAGAGCCCTTTATCTCGGTTACTATATGAAAATGTTTAAAAAGACAGTGATCACATTCACACATAAGGGACTGTAAGTTTTGTAATAAAACAGTGATTGATAAATCTGAAGGTTAAAACAATTCTACTATTATGCAGAACTTTAAAAAAAAATTTCAGTTAATTATGTTCAAAACTTTTTTACAATCGAGTAAAACGCGTTTTAAAGTATGACATCTCGGTTAAAGTAATGGCATCTTCTTTTGCTAAAACACTTGTAGTGTTTGTTCTAGTAAACGAAAAAGGATAAACTTGGTATTTTTATAAAGCTAATAAGTTGGCCTATAAAATAAAATCATAAAAAAAATTTGTCAATTTTTGGCAAAATTCACAGTTTTAGGGTAGTCGGATACCTTAATCATTACGTATTTACATTTTAAGACCTTAATAACTTTGTGTGCTGTAGAAGGTATGAAGGCCTTTTGGGATTTATTTTGTGAATTTTGCTACTGTATCCTGTATTTTTAAGAATTGCTCTTCCATAATAAATTTCCATGGCTCTTTCATTGCTCTTTGAGACTAATAGCAAAAAATCCTCAAACCCCGATCTACGTAACAATATATTTTCGTTTACTTTTTGGTAAGCTTATCTTTAAAAAATTAATAAGTAAAAAAACCCACTCCCTTCGAATGTTAATTTGTTATATTATCCCTTCGACCACGTGTTGCTTTCGAAAACGTGCATCTCTCCCAAAAACAGGATCTTTTTTCCTCCAGAAAAAATACACTTCCAACGACCGTTTGCGAATTAATACCCTCCCCTCTTCGGAGAAATCTTGGAACACGAATCTGATCAAAGCAATCATCTGGCCTTCCACGTGACTCGACTGCTGAATCGTCTGCGCACGTCCCTCCGCCCCTGTTGACTTCTTCTCATCTTCCGCATCTTCTCTAACGGAAGAATCATTCAATTAAGCCATCGGTATAATGAAGGAGCCACTGGGCGCTTTAAGTCCTTTTTTATTATTGTTGTTATTGCAAAGTGTGGATCGTCTTTCTTTAAAAAGAGATCCCTTTCCTATCCTTTTTAATGGTCCTTTTTTTTCATTTGGCGAAAAGGGGGTGCATTTTGGTGAACGTGACGCGAGATATTGTGGAAGAAGCAGTAATGTTTCTGAAAAGTCCTTCTTTTGCTTTATTCGCTTGTTAGTTGAGGATGGCAGTGTTTTTATGGTACTTTTCTTTAAATATTGGGTAGAGATGTTTTTAAGTTGTAAATTACGTGTTGTTCATCAGAGAATCTGTGGTATCTTAACCCGGGAGCAGTCGTGCACTCGATACTAATGTTAGTGGTCACGCGGAGGGATGGAAACACCCCAATCCAATCTTTATAATTGTTTTTCTTGCACATGATAAAAATCTCATTGCCGTGAATAATGTATTTAAGAGAAAGTATACTTACCTACTACTTTTAAGGACTTTTAAATTTTCCTTTGATAGTTTGAGAAAAAAGTCCGATTAAACCAAACTAAAATATTTCAAATGTGTTTAATAAAGGGCAGAAATCACAGACACTTTTCACTAACATTACGGGAATGACATCTGCAGGCAAAACTGTCATATTTTATGTAAGTAATTGTAGTTCCATTATTCTTAAATAAATGACAAATAGCATATCGAAATTTTTCTTGCTTGTATTTTTTACGGGGCCTTTGTGTCTTATGATACAATTGAGGTTTCATATATTTTTGATGGAGTTCTTTAGACAGCATTTGGAAAATATTCGTTTCCATTCAAAAGTTTCATCTCTGTCATTTTCCCCAAATTTACTTTGGCTATCTTAATTACTGCTAATTATTTGATTTCTTCCCTTTGATTTCTTTTTCCGAAATTATAACGTCATGCAATAGAGATCACAGATACGCCAAATCTTTTTTCATGATCTATTCATTTTAATGTGTAAGCCATAATGAACCGTATAATCAACAACGGGTCAACGGGTATATTTTCGGGTACATGGGTTTCTGGGAACCCTCAGGCCCGTATCTGGCTAGAAAAAGTTCTGTATTGGTCTTGGTAAAGTTGCATTTTCATGCTAGATCGTAGGAGCTTGGCTATTGGACGAGGGGCGACAGGCCGGTAGGCGGGGCTTCGAGGCGAAGATTTTAGATGGCTCGGTTTCGGAGTCTGGTGGAACCGTATAATCAAAATAACTAAGTTAGAGGTGTGAAACTCACTGCTCGCGGGTTGCGATTTTCCCGCAATGAACATTTTTACGTCCTGGCCGATATATCGACATGAAATAATATATAATAAAGTAAAATAAAATTCTCCCGAAATTGGAAAGATAATAGCAGAGATAAGATATAAAGTGTCAGGAGGTAAACATTACATTCTTCTTGTTTTTTTATTCTTGCCTATTATAATGTATTATTTGAAATAAACCTACGTTTTTGTTTTTATGGATTTTCTTTGCAGCCCATCTAAAGTTGAACCTTGTTTTCTTGGCCCACTCTCAAAAATGCCGGACTCAAATAAGAGGGATCCCCTCTTTTTTGATATGACAAATACATTTTAGTTCGCATGAAGACTGTCATATAGGATGATACTGACAAGGTCATTGGCGACAAACAGTTTTCCTGGAAATAATGATTTCGTGAGCATAAGGGTCCACTGTGCCCCACGCTACTACTCCGGGGTTAAGTTGTAAATCACGTGTTGCTCAAGATAAAAAAGCTATACTATCTTTTTAAAAAAAAGGTTCACTTTTGTAAGGATAGTTCTTAAACTTTTCATTGTCATGAGGAACAATAAATGTAATAATAAAAGTTTCTTCGAGTTCAATACAGTCTATGCGTCTAAATATTCATGTATCTTGGAAGTCTGAATGAACACCTGTCATCCTCATTATCTGACCGCTGTTTGAAATGTCAAGGTTCATTAAGGCTCTAGTCTCTATGAGCCATTTTGAATTCGTCAACGAAATGTTAATTCTATGGAAACTCTACTTTATTCTTGTAACCTAGACTAGTATATCGATTCGAATGCAATAAAGTGCATACGAAAGGGCTAAAAATAAGGAAGGTTTCACTGGAGTTATAATTTTTATTTGATTTCTGAAAATACGAGGGCTGTTTTTTAAGTAAGGTCCGTTAGGTTTTTTAAAAAAATTACAATATTTTGTTTCAAAAAACCTTTATTTTAGGATTGTACATACATTTGCCTATTTTTCTACATAGTTGCTGATTTTATTAATGCACTTGTAATACCTTAGAACTAAGTTTTGAAAACACTCTTCAAAGGAGTCTGCCGCATGGTCGGACAGCCTAAAGTTCACGGACGCTTTCCTCTCGTTGTCTCTGTAGCGATTCCCGCCAAAACTGTGTTTGAGGTACCTGAAAAGGTGGAAATCGCTGCGAGAATTTTTGTTTAACAGCTTGCATCAAATCATCAGTGATTACAGAGGGCCGACCTGAGCATTTTTCGGGATGGAAGTTTGTTCGCCCATCTTTAAACCTCCTGATCCATTTTCGAACTTTGCTATCACTCATTGCTTCAGTGCCATACATTTCTGTTGTCTGGAGATGAATGTCTGCAGTCAACATGTCTCTCACAGTCAAAAAATGGATAACAGACTGTATCTCACACTTGGAGGGCAATTCAATCACCTTAAACATTTTAAAGACGCGCAGCAAAGCTTACACGACTGCTACAGAACTGGAAATGGCGCGCGTGTGTTCGCAAGGGATGCTGGCCAATGACACAGATACTCGTTGCGGCGTACGCACGAACTAAGGAACTATACGCGCCAATGGAACTTACTTAAAAAATAGCCCTCGTATCTTTATGCCTGTTTTAAGGATTATTTGTAATTTTTCAGATTTTAAAAAATACAAGGTTAAGTCATTAAGTAAGTCACAAATGTATGTGGAAGAATTTAAAGTAGTAACAGATATCTCCAAATAATGGTGATAGGTGGCAGCCGCATACAGCTTTATGATATTCTATTCATATTGAGTAGGTAGCATTCACACACATATGTAATGCCTTTTCTAAAATCGTAAGGGTGCTGAATAATTGATTGTACGATAGAAGAGCATCGTGATGTGGTCCAATTTTTGTGGCCGAAAGGACTTGAATGAAAAATTTTCATCAGGAAATGTTACTTATTTATGGAAGGAAGTGTTTATCACGAAAAAAGTATACAATGGCCGTTCAAAAATTGTTGATGAAGTTAAAACTGGCCGTCCAGTTTTGATTGTGACAAAATCAACTGAGAACAAGTGAAAAAATTGATTCGGGCTGCAATGGACAGCATCGCAACGCCGATAGGATGTTCTCATGGCTTAGCATACAGCATATTGCATAATCATTTGAATTCCAATAAAATGTGAGCCTTTTGGGTTCCCCGTCAACAGGCCGAAGAACACAAAAACGAATAGATTCGGCATTTGCTTTCATCTGTTAGGTCAATAGAAACAACATCTTGGAGGCAAACAATTTGCAGATGACGAAGACGTTCAGTATGAAGTCATACTGCGGATGACAAAGCAACCCAAGGAATTTTATTCAGCTGTTATTAAGGACTTGAAGAAACGATGGAATAAGTGCATCAAAGTTACTAGAGATTATGTGGAAAAATAAAAACTGTTCCCAAATGGTTATCATGTTTGATAACTTTTTATTATCCTTTGTGACTTACTTAATGACTTTCCCTCGTATTTAGAACATCTTTCAAATGACGAGAGAAAAATGCAATTCCCACAGGAATCTTCGTTATTTTTCTTTATTTCGGATGCACTTTTTTGCATTCGAATGTTTCACTAGTCGATGTTTGGGGAGGAAAGTAGAATTTTCATAGCATTAACATTTCGTTCATGAATTCAAAATGACCAGTACATAAGGGTGAATGAGTGTTTATTAACACTACACTATTAAGTAACGCAAGGGCTATTGGCTATGGACCTTACAATTTTGAACTATGGTCAAGTGATGAGGACGACACCTAAGCTGTGGTACCACTCTCCTAAACTCTACACCACGTCATCGAGAGGACTTTGAGCTACAGCAAATTTAATATGCATCAGTGTCTCTACGTGACTAATCTTTAGTGTCATTAGAACTGAAAATCATGACATGTCTGCCACTATGATGAACTTGCTGTCCCATTCATCGGTGTTTGAAAGTTAGAATAAAGATCAGCTGTGTGTGTGTGTGTGTGTGTGTGTGTGTGTGTGTGTGTGTTTTTTTTTTTTTTGTTTTTTGTTGTGTGTTGTTTTGTGTGTGTGTGTGTGTGTGTGTGTGTGTGTGTTGTGTGTGTGTGTGTGTGTGTGTGTGTGTGTGTGTGTGATCCGAACAAATCTATTTTATTATTCCATCAATTAATTCGAACAACCGAGGGTAGGAAATGCACCTTTTATTAAGTATAGGTGCAAAAGTACGGTAGGAAAGATATTTAATTATAATTAACTTACTCTTATTACGTTTTAGTTATCTACGGTCTAAATTACCGTAATTCCGTTTTCAGCTATTCGACTTCAGGCCGTTATTAATCTAATCCAACTTATTGATGAAATCGTCAATTTGCAATTTTTCATCAATTAATTGTCCAGAAACTCTCGACTAGATCACAGCTACTTTCCACTAACCAAAAACTGCTAACTTCTAACCACTAACTCCACTTACCTAACAGTTAATGCTTAAATATCATATATTCTATTTACATAAACCGTATCTTCTTCTCCGGGAGAAGAAATTCAATATAACAATATTTACAAGAAATAGTTTCACCCAAGAGGATTAGTAAGAGGCTCTCGGATAGACCCATTACACGACGAGAGTATTGGAAAGCAAAAGTCTAAAAAAAATCATTTTTGAAATGAATGTAAATTTCAACAAACCACTCGCTGCTTAATTTTTAGACAGAAACAAAACAATCCACTCGACTGGAAAAATGGACGCGGTTTTACGATCTATTATCCGTAAAAAAATATGCCCTTTTATTATTAACTTTCTGTAAGGTTTTGTGAGGCCACGTTTTACGCTATAATAAATCTCTTTAAATGTAAACTTTCAATTTAGCTAATTAAATTATGAAAATCTTTTTATTTTAACCATCTATCTTACCAATAGAGGGCACCAGTATTAAAAGACAATAAAAAAGGTTGTTTATTGCCCTTCCATATGGATGAAGGCCGCGGTAACCTAGTGGTCAAAGTATCGGATCGTAGCTGGCATGTCATGATTTCGAGCCCAGTACCACTAAAGATCTGCCGTGTAGGGGGACTATGCACGTTAAATCTGTCGAGAGCTCAAACATCCTTCTGTGGGTGTGGTGTGGTAGTTAGAGGAGGAGGGGTGCCAGTTCAGATGTCATCCTCGTCACTTGACCATGGTTCAAAATGACGAGGTTCGTCGCCAAAACGCCCTCGTGTAGCTGAACAGCCCGAAGTTAATATTCACTCACTAACTCTATAAGGATGAAATAACATGATTGGAGACAAAAATAAATGTGTAGTAAAATTAGGGTTCATTAGTCTATATTTTTCAGAGTTCATCACTTACTATATATTTCTGAATATTAGCCTATGCGTGTATAAGCCAAATGCATTTTTTTTTCTTTAAAAACTCATCTATTATCTCATCGGAAAGATTTCCCTTCTGAGAATGAATAAAATACGGAAATTAATGGACTTTGCTACTGTATCATTGGAAGAATTCGTTGCAGTAGATGTAGATGATGATAATGAGGGTACAGCCTTAATTGTGGCAAACAAAAAGACATTTTGGAATTTGTTCGAAGCTCACAAAATACAATTGATGCATATTCCGAAGACGAAAATGAGATGAATAATGCAGCCCCTGATCAATCGTTATTCGAAATGAGGTATGCACAGTTATTTAGACGCATATTCCAATGGTGAAATGAATAACAAAATAGACGGCATTAAACAATTTGTTGACAGTTCGATGCTATAAAAGGCAACGCAAAGAAAAGAGAGAGAGAGTATCAGAATATTTTCCAAAAACTCAATAAATGCTTTGTTTTTGAAAAAGCTTGAAAACTTTATATTCAATTTCATTACTTGTAAATGTTTTTGTTTCATTGATTTTTATTGAATCATACATATCTGTGCAAATAATTTTTTTTTTGTAATATCCGTTGACACGAAACTCTTTTAACACAAAAAATATTGTAGTCCCCTCTCGAGTGAAACGATTTTCAATGTAGTGAGATCATTCAGAACTTAATATTCAGTGAATGAATGGAAACTCGGATTCTGAAACTTACTATGAAGAAATTATGGGACCTATTTTTTAAGAATAAAAGCTTTATTCAAAACACCCAAAAAGTTAAAAGATTAAATGACTCGCGTGTATCTAACAAAAAATGTTAGGGAAAAAAATTTTTTTTTGAAGATCCATATTTTAGCTGATGCTCTTACTTTAATAAAGTTCCAAACATTCTCGGCTTTTTGATGGAAAATCGCTAAAATGAAAAGAGGGCCGCAATTAATTTTAAACTTAAAGTTTTTAATTTTAAACCATTTTGGGGTGAAAGACAGAGCTACCTCTGAGTTAACGGTAAGAAACCGCAAACTAATTTAGTTTTTCAAAATTTAATTTGTGGTTTAAATAAATTATAGTTTAAAAAATTTAAAAAGCATGCTTTTGTAGATATATCAATTTCAGAAAAGCTGGGCAATTGTTTATATATGGTAAGAAATTGCTGACGCATCCTTCACTTTTTCACATAAGGAATAATTTTTTTGTTGTATTTGTATTAACCCTTAATTTATTTGTCGTCAAATTCGGAATCAGTCGCTAAATCGGGAAATCGAATCTGAAATTATTCACCAAATCTGGAAATGGGAAATCGTTAATAATGATGATCCTGATCAGGACAATGCAAAAAAACTATTAAATTATTGTATTGTCAACGGTCTTTAACAAGTGTGCAAAATTTCGAATTAATCTGACCTGTTAAAGTGGGTAAAAATCGAGTTCAAAGGTTCCGTTACATACAGTTAGAGTTGATAAGAGCGTGTTAAAAATTATTTTTCAATTCCTACTATTAGCTCACTATCTCCTTATACATATATTTATTTATATATATCTTGTTCAAATTTTCAATCGTTAATAAAATACTTTCTATTCATTCAATCAAGTTCAAATAAATTTTTTTAAAGATTGTAGTAGGTGACACTTGATTTTAATACAGTTTTTCCAAATATTAATTAATTTTTAATGGGGCTGGCATTGTTATTTAACATTTGCAGACCTAATACATTCCCCAGGAGCTGGTATCACTTTTAAGCGCGGCTCCATATAGGTGATACCAATTACCGCAAGTAACTTTGACGCCCAGTGACAGCACGTGAGCTGTGATGATGCAAACCTGCACTGGGATTTTCATTTTGCCGAGAGCACTCAAGCCAAACAGATACTCTAGGGATCTTTAATATGCCGTATAATCATACGACACGTCCGCTGTCAATTTTCTTGCATCATGAATATCCACCGACTTGGGCCGGGGTCGAGCCCGCAACCTTGGGTGCAGAAGGCCAGTGACAAACCAACCACGCCCCCAGCCGGCCAATTAATTAAATTAAATTAAATACCGGTTTTCAACCAAACTAGCCAAACCGGGTGTGCATTGTTACATCAATGCACAGACAAATCATGCTTTTTTTTTCAATTCCTACTATTAGTTCATCATCCGTTAAAAGGAGGAATTGTCTCTTACATTTTTTTATATTACTTATTTATTAGATAATATCTCATTTTATTTCTTTCAAATTGCGAAAATCAACTCTCGTCCGCCCAATGAATGGTTAATTTAATGTGCATGTCATCATGGTAATCTCCCCGCTATTGAAATCCATAAACAAATCCCTAGATGTTTCATAATAGACTCACTCATTTATTATTGCCATCTGAATGTTTACCAACAATACACAAGTGGATATTGGTCGCTTCTAATGATTTCATGGTGAATACAAGATCGGTTAAATGCTTTCTGTGGCAATGGTTACTGCGTAGGAAATTGGTTTGTAGATTAATGAGCAGAACGTGTTGCAATACAACACAAAGCACATCTCTGTCTAATATTGGTGTATAGGCCCTTCAATCTTGGAATATAGGAGTGTTATGCAAGATGTTCAACCCCTTTTGAAGCATTTGATTGGAGATAGTGTATTCTGCCTGGGTGTTCGAGTGACGGATATGGTTTTGATTTTTATTCTATTCAAATATTATTTGATTTGACACTTTGGTTCATACACACATATTTTCGTGACTTTTCTTCCTGAGGAGTAATAGCCGCTAACTCGTGGACGATGTTGTTTTTGCCGACTCGTGAGTTCGAGTACTGATAGTGGTGTCCGTGGTAGTCTGGTAGTCAAGGTAACGGACTCGTGGCTGGCGTGCCATGAGTTCGAGCCTGGTACCACTGAAGACACTCCGTGCAGAGAGGCAATGTACGTTGAATATGTCGAGGTTCAAAAACCCTTCCCTTCGAAATGTGTGGTGTGGAAGTTCGAAAGGGAGGTGCCAACTCAGGTGTCGTCCTCGTCACTGACCATAGTTAAAAATTATGAGCTCCATCTCCAAAAGCCGTCTTGAAGCTGAATAGAGCGACGTTAATATTCACTCACGCCTCTAAAGATCCCAGTTTCAGAGGGATTTATGCACGTTCAATCTGTGGAGGATGAAAGTCATCACGTATGCAAAATGTGATAGTTTGAAGAGGGGTGCCAGCTCAGTATCGTCTTCGTCCCTTGACCGAGTTTCAGAATCACGAGGTCCATCACAATCGCTCTTTGGATGCGGCGTTAAACGGAAAAAATCTGACGAATATACCATTCTTTATTTAAGAAGGAAACGAAAGAATTTATTATCTCTAAACTGAAGCCCATTTCATCCGTTTCGACTGTGGTTTTCCCTAAGAATTTCAATAAGAAACATTCCTCTGTGATAATGGTGAGAATCTTTTGAAAAGAATGTCTTAAAGCGGATAGTGGACCCCTAAACACTCCCAAAGGACAAATTTGCCAAAAATTGATTTAAAAACAAAATGAATACACTATGGTAGACTTGATTCTCTGAAATGATAGTATAAAAAATGTTATTCATTCTAATAATTATTATAGCTGTCGCCCCCGGAAATATGAAGTTCACATTTTAGTAATACAGCCGACTCTCGATCATTCAAACCTTCGATAACACGAACCTCTCGATAATTCGAAGTATATGCTCAGTCCCTAGAAAAACTCTTGATATTTCGAAATAAAACAATGCGTGTTGTACACTCAATAATTCGAAGTAAAATCTGTGGCTGGCCATACTACAACATGCAATAATTCGAAGTTATCTTATAAAACTCTTGACAATTCGAACACTCGCTATCATGTACAGTCATGTAGCAAACAGGTTGGAGCTTACAAGTGTTGTGTTTTATTGTCTGCGTGTCTCCCCTGTAACGTAGCCCCTTTAATAACCATCTGTCTGCTACTCCTTCTTAGTGTTTTTCGATTGAACAGGCGAAAATACATTTTCATTGCTCCCCTTCTTTAAGTGCACAATAGACCAACCGCACCTGTTGTCAGCCGTCCATATCTTTCGTTTAACACACACGTGGCCTTGCTACATTTGTGTTCAGAAAGGATGATCGACTATTGTGAAGAAGAGATGCGTAGGATTGCGTATGAATGCATTGAATGTATTCTTTTAATACAGGACTTTTAATTTATGTATAGTATTTGTATTGAATAATATGTATTTTTTTAAAAAAAATACTTTAAAATAATTTTACACATATGTACAACTGTTGTTTTATTACATAGTTTCAAATTTAAATGTGTTAGAAAAAAAGTTCTTCCAGTATATTGAGAGTTTTCCTACCCTCTTGATAATTCGAAGTTTTTCATTGGTCCCTCCAACTTCGAATTATCGAGAGTCGACTGTATATTTTTGGCTGGTTGCCCAATGCGGCATGATGTAATAGTTCGAAAAAGAAATACTTTAATTCAAATTAGTTGATGGTAATCGACATTTGAAAATCTTTAGCCAGTAATTAGTACTCTTTTGAAATTACATTTAATTTCTCTTTTCCCCTTCCAGTTTCCCAGGACGTCCTCCTGCGGTGCGGTCGGGGATGGCGCTAGCGGGTGTGCCATGAACCTGGATGCCGAGAACCGCGTCGTCCTGAACGTGGGGGGGATCCGTCACGAGACCTACAAGACCACTCTGAGGAAGATTCCAGCCACCAGACTGTCCAGGCTGACCGAGGCCCTCGCCAACTACGACCCAGTGCTCAACGAATACTTCTTCGACCGACATCCTGGAGTGTTCGGCCAGATCCTCAACTACTACCGCACGGGAAAACTACACTACCCCACGGACGTTTGCGGACCCCTCTTCGAAGAGGAACTCGAATTCTGGGGACTGGATTCCAATCAGGTAATTTTATTAGAATTAATTATTTCTTAAAATGCAAATTAAATTAATTCCCCTAGAAATTTTAACTTAGTTTTATTGTTAATTAAACAAAACAATATGAGTCAAATTTACTCAAAAATAGAATATTCTGAATATAATATGAATATTGTATCATTTCAAAAATCCTTCATAAGCACAATGATCGATCTCTAGGTTTATAGCATTGATTTCCCGAGCATAGGCATTCTTTCAGCTATTAAACAAAATAGAGTCCTGTGTTCTTTGTATATATAATATGTCCAAAAAGCAACAGTGGGAGATTAAATGACTCGATGATTCACTCTCTTGTGGTTTCCATTCATCCGCGCGCCATAGAGAACTGCACGTTTACTCTGTATAGTGGTGCCATCTAGGTGTTGTGATAATAATAAATGCTAATATATTATCACTGTTTAGAACATTTTAAATTGCCTGTATATGTATTTGCTGGATTTGAACTCGGTACCTCCTGATCCGTAGCCCAGTAACATGATCACTAGACAGAAGTGATCACTCCTGTCCGGAGGCTGTGTTACTGGCTTATTTAGATACCGCCCTTACCAGTGAGTCGGTGGATAGGCGAACGAACGAGATATTTGTTGTTATGGCGAGCGTGGGAGTTGTTACTATTGTGTCAAGTGAATCTGACGACTTTGTTGCTTCAAGTGAGTCTGACGACTTCTGCTTGCTGCGTCGGGTGGGTCCGATGAATTTGTTGGCTCTTCTTCCGGGTAGATGGTGCCATGACACATCAGAGGTTTTTTGCGTTTTTCGTTTCAGCCAAGGTCACCAATGTGGAAGATTAGAACCCGTGAGCTATGGGTTCGTAAGCACGTAACATACCACTAAACAAAAGTGATCACTCCTGTCCGGAGACTATTACTGGCTTCTCTAGATACTGCCACATGTATATTCCAGTTATAGGTTCTTTCCTTCAGAATAACTATACATATTTCGATACTTACGAATTATGCCATCGACAAATTTCATCGAAACAAACAACGCTGCCAAATGTCGCGATTTACAGCCAATAGTAGAAAATGTTCCCGCGTATGGTCGAGCGCAGAAATAATAATGATGGTAGTATTTTACGACATTTTTTAAATTGGCGATGTCTTTTCATTTTCAAAATCGGACGAAGACATAATATGTAAATACCTATCTTTCATTATTAGTAAAAAAATCACAGCAAGTTGATTAAAACATGCAAATAAATCATCTGATATTGAGTGAATGAATATTGACATCTCACTATTCAGGTACACTAGGGCTTTTGGCGACACACCAGGACCATGGGCTCACTAGGCACGGGCCCAGGGCCTCTGCTACAATGGTGACCTCTTCTCGTTCTCGATTCAGCTTTAATATCAGGATTCGAATAATTTCAATGATCTAATGTTATTTTCGGTTGTATTTTCCGAAAAACTGGGAATTTCGGACTGTATGTTAAATGGCTACATGTGATGACCATCGTCCATGTATAGGCCAAGGCCTACACCATTATTACTCATTCAGTCAGAAGGCCGCAGTCGATCGGGCCAGTATATAAGTAATTCTCATTTTTGTTTAGGGCTTATACGAGTATTTGAAAACATATGTGCATTTGACATATATGAGTATTTGACAACATTGTCTACTGTTATAGGTCATAGGGGGAGGGGCAGAGGCGTAGCTGCTGCCGTATCAATGATACGCCCCCCTCCCTCGTACATAGGCCCCAACTTATGTAATATTTGGCCTTTCACAAGCCTTTTAAATAAGTTTTACCAATGCGATCCTTTATTTATTTTCTTAAAAAAGGCCCCCAAGGAATTTTGACACAGGGCCCACTCAGGACTAGCTACGCTAGTGAGGGGGGGGCCTACATTTGTGAAAGAGGCCAGGGTCTACTTTTGAGAAAGGGCCCAGGGCCTCAAGAAGTCTTAAGATGTCTCTGCGACGGACCTCATTATTTCGAGCCATGGTTAAGTGAAGAGGACGACACCTGAGATGCCCCCCCTCTCCTAATTGTTTCACCATACCACACTAACGGGAGGACGTTTGAGCTCTCGACAGAATTAAAGACAACTGATATTGAAGAGAGATAAAAAATATTTTTGGGACAAATTCGTTCCAATAAGGATTCAGACCGTGCGAGAATGAAGTTTATCAATATTGATGTTCAATATTCTGTCTTAAGAGAATTACTTTTTTTGTTTTGTTCAGAAAATTGAATTAAATTTCAAATATTATTTTAGGTAAATGAAATTTTGATAGTAAGTGCATTAAAATATTGATTAAAAGAAAAGTTTATAAAGTTCACCGAACAGAACTACTTAAATCCACGTTGGATCCCTCAGGCACTCTTGCAATAACTTAGAAAAATTTCATTATGGAAAATTATTTATTAAATTATTCTTTTTTTAACAAAAATTTACTAAAAAAAATCATATGTTTAACCCTGTCCAGACGAAATTTATTCAACTTTCTCGTAAAATTAAACAGAAGTTACTATATTTCACACACACAAAAGAATCTACCAAACTTATCTTTTCTATTTGTTAGAGCTAATTTGGCGAACTCTTGCATCGTTTGTTGGCGAGCTTATCGCTATTTGGCTCAGTAATTTTAATAAAATTCATTACTGGTGTCGTAGAGTTTTAATTATTACCTTACATTGTGTTAGCATTGTCAGTAAATAATTCAGTATTTCATTTGAAATTCGTACGAAGATGGTTCATAGTCAAATAATTTATGTTCATATTTAAATTCAGTAGTATACATGTGGTTGAACGCTGATGCGGAATTAGCAGTTAAAGCTCTTGATTTAAATTTGTATCTATTATTTGCTCATATTTATTCATGCTGTGATTCAATTATTCAGTTTGTTTTGGAACACGACGCTTGGTATGTTTCTAATCAAATTCGTGACATAATAATATTATTAAACACCTAGGGGTAATTGTTTTAGCTGCCAATAAATTGTGTTTACCTGGAAACTTTTCAAATGTCTGCTTTTACCAATAATTAAATAAATATTCAAGAAATGTGTTACAACAGCGATAAGTCTCTAATAATTCGTATTGGATTACAGTAAATTTCATACAAAAATTGAACAATATTTTGTCATTTCTCTGATGCATTATGATTATTAATAGGATTAATGTTACGTGCGTTTCATACTGACATACATACGAAAGATAGATGAACAGAAACATACAATACAAACACAGAAGAATATAGACTTTCATTACAAACAATGATCCCTGCGTAGAACATAAGGGGTGCGCTGCTTTCCATTCAAGATGGGAACCCATTTCAGGAAAAAGAGTCCGACTTATTTTTCCCTAATGTACCTACATCCCTACCTTAATCGGAATTCGGACCCCAGCCCACTCAATTACAAGCCGAGTGTCATAACCACCATACCATTTCGGGCATTATTAATAGTTGATATATTATAATAAAAGAAAATTATTTTACGTCACAGGAATTCGATAAAGAATTGAAGTAGTGTCAAATAATTAAGAAATTTACAACAGTATATAGAGTAGCGATGTTTGCTCCGAGTATTGGGTTATTTAAAAGATTAAATTAAAGACTTTATTCATTAAAAATCCTTGCATTCAGAATACAAAAATCTTCGAAATTGTTCCCTTGTGGTCAGGACCGTTCCTGAGGTGTTGGTCACCCTCGTGGAAAGACCTAATATGCCCACCCCTCTGGAGAATTTTCCATATTATGACTAATACTTAACGTTGAAGTTATTAACTCTCATCTACCTGTATAAAAGTAAAACATTAATAAAAATATAAATATATACACATGAAGTGGCGCATTTATCCGCTGGGATAGAACTCGGGACCATTGGGTCCGAAACCGAGTAACTTAACCACTACACCAAAATGATCACCATGGCGCGGAGGTTGTTACTGGCTTATGTAGATGATACCGCTGCACACTGCATTCGTGGATCAAACCACACTTCCTGAACTTCATTTGTTTTCACAAAATTATGGTGGGATGTCTTTTAAACACACCTCGTACATTTGATAAATTTTTTTCCCGACTAGGAATTTAATTTCCCTCCTTTGAATAAAAAGAAAACAAATATCTAATAAAATAATAAAAAACAACCTTGGAAATAAATAATCCTCAAAAATCTTTAATAAATATCTATATAAGAAACCTGCTTAAATAAAGATTAACAGCCACAAAAAGCATTAAAGCTGTATTCAAACATAAAGAATAAAGAAAAACTCAATTTTCAACTAGCGATATTTGAATTCTTATTCACTAATAAAAAAATTCCATTGATTTCTTTATTTATATACAAGAATTGAGTTAATGTCCATAGAGAGGGATTGAAAAATAACTATTTGAAAATATAATACTTAATTTTCAATTTTTTAAGACCAAATCTATCTTTGAAAGGGGAAAAAAAGCAGACACCTAAATTTTAACTCAGCTTATTTAATCAAAGAAGTATTCGATTCATAGTTGAGTTCTAGTCTACATTCAATTTCTTGTTTCAATAAATAATTTGCTCTACTTGAATTTAGAATATAATATAAGGTCTTCTCTCTGTATTTGAGGAAACACACGAAAGCGAATAAAGAATCAGGAAGAATTTGTCTGAAATTGAATTTGGAAATGGAAACTTTGTGAGTTAGGAAAATTTTGTGATTGTTATATCACATAAGATTGGGTCTGTTTCTTCTTTCCATGAAATGTACAATCACGCTAGGTTTTCCAGTCTCATCTCTTGAAATTTTTCGACAAGAAATGAAGCTGCTTTGCCCATATTTATGAATAATTTTTTAACAGCCTTGAACTCCAATACATGATATTTTAACATCGATTCTCAATAGTTTTATTAAGTCTTTGACTGTTGCGAATTTATATTTGGCTATATATTTGGTGGCGTCGGGCATCGAACCCAGGCCTTCCGGTCTGGCGTCCGATGCTCTAACCACTAGGCTACCTATAGCCCAGTTTATACTACATTATGATTAAACACGGCAGTGGGAAGGTGTTCTCTTCACTAACAAGTGGCGATTCAGCCTGAACACTTGTTCTGGATGCATTTCGGTAGGGAGAGAACCAGGTACCTAATGCAATTCCTCTAATATCATGGAACTTGACTAATATGAAAATGATGGTATTATAGTTCGGACGCATGATGTTGTGCTGATGCACTGAACTGCACGTCTTTCAGGGAGGCATTTCGACAACTTTGTGGAAAAGGAATGAGATCTTAGTAACTTTTGTGAGGCTGTACATAGAGTCAGTTGACACCCAATTATTTTTCTAGGGCAACAATTCTTGTTCAAATATGATTCTGCTGGTCGATGAATACGTTGGAACTAAGGATATTCAAAGAATTGAAAGTAGAGCCAGATATCTAGATCTGAATCCTATGGGGCACGTCTAGTATTCTCTTAGCAGAGTAATTGTAGCTTGCAGTCCCAATCCCAGAACTTTTCTGGAGCTAAGAAGTGCCTTGGAGAAGTGGGAGATTTATAGTACCAATACCTCTTAAACAATTCATAAAAAATATGAGATTTCATTGTGAAAACTACATTACTGTGTCGGTGTGATCACATCCCATATTAAACCCTCTAACACTGCCCTCTTGTTGCATCCTTTTTGTACTATCATGCTTTCATGATTATAAATCACGGGTCATGAAGGATGTCCGTGACAGCTGAAGGATCATGGTTGCGAAATTGTGACTGACATTGTTGAGTCACGCGTTCGAGTCCATATACCCTTAAAATCCGCCATGTAGAGGGTACTGGTGCACTCTAATTCTGTCCACTGATAACTAAAACTGTTCATTGAAGAATTTTGATTAGAACTTCCTTTCCTTTTTTTGTATTTTGATAATCAAGGAAGCAGTACTGTGACGGATCTATACGCGACCTTATAATTTATCCTCTTGGGGAAACTTTGGGGCTAGCTTTCGCGTTAATTCACGGCCATCCCTCAAGAAGAAACCTTGATATGTAAATTAGTTTGACTATATAAAGTCAAAAAAGGTTTTGTAAGTGTAAGATAGAAGAAGCAGGGGAACTGTTGCGGTATACGTAGGTGAGATTTATTTCATTATCACAACGTGAGCTAAGGAAGGAGTTTGCTACTATAATAAACTAGTGGGTTGAAAATTAAGAGTCCAAGATATAGATTAGATTAAATTAAGCAGATTACTAGTGCTTGTTTACTTATTGTAGATTGCTCTCTTTATATCACTCTTAGGGTCTCCTCTTGTAGTTTCACTTGTGGTTGATTAGCGTGTTTGAATAGTAATAAAATAATAATTATTATGGAAGTTTCTGGTGATGCTTTGTTCCCCCCCCCCACACACCTTTAGGTAGGCAAGACGGTGAAAGAGCGACTTCAAATAAAAGTTACTCACAGTACCTTCTGGAGAAGAAGTCGTTAAATACATAAACTTTAATTAATCTACAGCAAAAAAGAAATAGAATAATATTATTTCACTCCTGAATTGCGTTACACAAACAATTCAAACAGAATATTTTCTAAAATGAATTGGATAGTTGAATTACGATAGGAATGAATATGTGCAGTCGATATAAAAAAATTACCTCGAGGCTTAACCAATGCCGCCGTATCAGCGTTCTCCAAATACTGGTACTGAGTTGGGTGGAAGCACTTGGTTCTTTAGAACCGTTATCTCCTGTCATGAGTTTTGAATAACATTATTATGCTTTCAGATGGCCTTTTTAGAATCTTAGTATTAAGTTAATTAAAATTCAGTAACTGTGGATTAATAAAAATTAAGAATTTCATATGCGAGAAAAATTACTTATGTTTTGAATCCCATACAGTCTCATTCCATTAAGATAAAAATACGTTATGTCATAAGAAGTGTAGATGTGCACACTTTCTTTTTGAATGCTCTCCTCGTCCCAAAGAAGAGCTCCAAGGGACAGTTTCCTCATTCACAGGATGTGTGAGGTCACTGACCAAATGGGTCAGAAGGTTTAAGTGCTGTTAGAAGGGAGGGAATTACACGTAATGGTAATGTTAGCCATACGCTTTTTAAGTCTAATTGCATTATATTATGGGAGAAGTAAAATACGCTCCACTAAAAAGTTGTTATGCTTTAGAGAGTCCTGAATCTATTCTACGGTACGATTTCCGCTTTAGATCATTATTAGAGTATACTTAAACATTTCGGTCTCTTCGTATATCACTACTCATTGAAATTGTTTCTGTGAGCTATCGTTTCTCAAAATGAGGGTCGCGCCTCCCAGGAAGGAGTGATATCCCTATGAGAGGGCGCAAGCATATTGAAAAGGCGAAAATAAAAGATTTAAAATAATATTAACTTATTGAAAAGGAAGCAAATCAAAATACATTCTGACATAATAAAAATTAAGTACATCTTCACCCTCATACACTCATGGACAAAAAAATTAGCGCACCAAGAAATAATTGCGGGATCGTAATGAAACTTGGAATGAAGGTATGCAAATGATTAGAAATGCAGTGTGATTGCATATTACGTATAGAAGGTAGAGGGCGTTTAATGTTTTTCTCCGTTAAGTATAAAACAGGTAACTAAAGCTTGTTTGAGTTTGCTGAATCATTTACAAAGGAAGAGATGAGGTAGACATGCCATTACGCCGTTTTCGAAGACACTATGAGCAGCTGTCACAGTTTGGGAGGGGGAGAATCATCAGCATGATGGAAGCTGGGTGGTCAGCTAGGTGAGTAGCTCGTGAAGAAGGCCGTTCTGATTGTTATTAGGAGGTATTGGGACCAGTGGATCCGAGAGATGTCATTTACACGAAGACCAGGATCAGGACGCACTCGACAGATCAGTCGCCGAGAAGACCGCCACATCGTAAGAAGCACGCGTACAGACAACTGCTTCTTCGGCGCCATCTAGGCACAGGTAGCACCTTCACTAGGAACCCATTTGTCTTCTCGAACCATACAAAGGCGCCCTGTTGAAGGACATTTGGGATTGCGACGCCCATTACGTGTGCTGCCCTTGAAACCCACCCATCGACGACGCCGTTTGTAGTAGTGCCATGCACGAGGAAAATGGACTGCTGCGGAATGGAATCAGGTGGTTTTTAGAGACGAATCCAGATTCAATCTCAGCAGTGATGACAATCAGGTTCGTGTATGGAGACCCCGTGATGAACACTTCAATCCTGCCTTTGCTTTACAGCGACACACCGATCCCACAGCTGGTGTGATGGTATGAAATGCTATTGACTACAATACACGGTCACCCCTAGTATTGATCCGTGGCATCATGACAGTCCTGCGGTATGTCCACGACATCCCTCAACCACATGTGTTGCCACTCATGCAACGGCTCCAAGGAGCCATTTTCAAACAAGAGAAAAAATTTAGCCGTGTGAGAGGAGCCATTTTTGTTACTACCCTTTCTTGGCCTGTCCGACCCCCAGATTTGTCTCCAATCGAGCCTATATGGGATCATTTGGGACGGCCAGTTGGGCATCCCACAACAAACTAGAGGCAAGGTTACAGCAAATATGGAATGAAATGTCTCAAGACATCATACAGAACTTGTATGCCTCAATGCCCGATCGTATCGCATCGTGCATTCGCGCTAGAAGGGGTTCAACAGGGTGTTAAATCCTTCGTTCTTTTGCCTTTTTTGCTAAAATAAATGATCCTTCTTTTTTGTGATTTTTCCTGATCATTTACTTATATCAAAGTAGTCTTTACGTATGTAAAATTTCGTTTCATTTTGAAGACTCTTTCTTGGTGCGCTAATTTTTTGTCCATGTGAGTGTATAATATTCTTATAAATGTATCATTACTGCACAATGTTATTGATAATTAATTTATCAATACTAGATTAAAAACAAGTTTAATAATTACTAGTGCTTTCCATGGTTTCATCAATATACAAAACTTAATACTTATCTTGATAATTCGTATGGCTTATAATGTGAAAGTTGTATTGTAGTTTTAGCATCAAAATACATTTTTATTGCGTTCAATACATTGTTATAATATGGAGAGGGCGCGATAAAAATTATAATTGAAAATTGGGTCGCAAATACTGAAAGTTTGAAATGCACTGCTATAAGACAATATATTTTTCTTTCAATCAAGAGAAATTCTGTTAGCAATGTGTGGGTTCGAAAACAAGATCAGAACTTTTTAAATACATGCACCTTTAAAATAATTTGCTACACTTTCGTAAGATATCGAACATTTCTTTAAAGAAAGCATTATGTTCAAAATGTTTTTCATGACTTTAACGAAAACATTTACACCTAAATAAGGATAAAGGGATATTTTGAAAGAATTAATGTCACTTTCAATTTAACAATTGAAATATAAAATATCCGATATAAACGAAAAATTCTGTTCGTCCCATTTTGATTTTCGTAAACACAAAAAATAGCATTAAGAATATTAAAATCTGTAATAGCCTTTTCTTTGAAATAGTCTTTGTACATCAATACTAACGGCACAAGCAGGGAATAATCCAAAAGAGCAGAAATAAAAAGACGTATTAAACTTCCGAGAAATCCCCCGGGCTACGTTTGAAATTTATTTCATCATGACTGACTTTCCTTTCTGGAATGAATGTTTAATTTTGTTTTGTCCAAAAAATCCTGAATATTTTATATTTTAGAAGGGAGGAACATTATATTTTTAGAAAGCGGAGAGAAATTCAATCTTTCTTTTCATGCTGTCGTAGTTTTTTAATGCCATGGTTTTATAATTAAAATACATTGGAAAAGCGAAATAAAGGATCTTTAAAAAAAAATCTTAATTTTTGCTGTAAATAATCACTATTCTTTCTTTAAACCCAGTAGAATCTCTACAGTACATGATTTTTTAAAAACACTTTACATTATCTAGTCAATTAGTATATTTTTTAGCCATTATTTTGTTTGCAAATGTGTAATATTAAAAAAAAAATAGTGTATCTCTAATCTAAGTAATTTCTAGATTTGGATTATAACAGTTATGTTCAAATAAGTTAATGTAAATACTGTGGTTTTATTAAAATGAAGTTTAAAAACAGCAGACGTCTAACTTCAATGAATGCAATACTTTTTAAATATATAATTTAGACATATTAAATTTTTGATATACAGAGTACTGCAAATAAGTTTTAAGACTCGCCCAAAGTGTGGGCTGTAATGGCACCATGAGTGCAAATGCGCATGCGTCATAATGTCCATGGTTTGCTGGCACACTGACAACAAGTTGTATGCAGTTAGTTAAGTAGTTAAGAGAAGACAAGCATTTTTTACAGAAGGGAATTTTGTAACGTTGATTTTTTCAAAATGGAACAAAGATCTGTAATCAGATTTAAAGCAAAACTTGGTAAAAGTGCTTCGGAAACATACGAACTCATAAAACAACTTTGCGGTGACTGTTGTTTAAGTAGATCAAACGTTTTTGTGTGGCATTCACGTTTTCTGGATTGTAGAGATACGGTAGAAGATGATCAGCGTAGTGGAAGACCAATTTCCTCTTCAACACCGGATATTATTGAGAAAGTACAACAATTTGCGGCAAACGATTGCTGTGCGTCATTAAGAATGATGGCAGACTCTTTAAACATCAACAAAGAAACAGTTCGAACCATCCTGCAAGAAGATTTGGGCAAAACAAAAGTGTGTGCTAAATTTGCTCCACCCACTTTATCCCCTGAACAAAACGCAATGAGAAGTGCACATTGCAGAGACACTATTTTAACCACTGAAAACGATCTAAACTTCTTAAAGTCCATTGTTACGGGTGATGAAACTTGGATTTTCTAATACGACCCTGAAACAAAGAGACAAAGTGCGCAACGGAAGTCAGAAAATTCACCGCATGACAAAAAACAACGAAAATTCTATCCAAAATCAAAACAATGCTTATTACATTTTTCGATGCTAGGGGTATTATCCAGAAAGAATTTGTTCCAACTTCATGAACAATTACGAGTCAATACAACGTAGCTGTTTTAAAGCGTTTCATGGCCAGAATTCCTCGCAATCCAGAATATCGGACACAGTGCGCAGTTGGTGTTTGTTGCACGACAATGAACCCAGTCACACCTCCCTTATATAGTTCGTCTTTTTTTCTTTTTTTTTTTTGGCAAAAAATAATGTCTATGCGTTGAACCATCCGCCATATTCAAATGATTTAGCAGCCTGTGCCTACCACTTATTCCCAAAACTTATAATGAAAGAAATTAAAAGGGTGTTCTTTTGAGGATATTTCAGTCTTACAAATAGATTCGACGCATGCTTTGCAAGCCATTCCACAAAATGATTTAAAAAAAGCCGTTTGATGCCGTAATAAATCGCTGTAACAAGTGCATTAAAGCCGGAGGGTCCTATATTGAATAAAAAACCAAAACATGAATTAATTTCTTGAGTCCATTTCTTTTTAAGAACACAGTCTTAAAACTTATTTGCCGCACTGTGTAGGACGTCAGATAGAATATTTTAGTTTATGAAAAAAGAATTTAATTACAGATGAATAAATTGTGCGGTTGTGTGTGTGTGTGTGAAATTGATTGCGAAAAAAGGTACTATGAAACAACATGAAAGCTATACTAGAGGACGTAACTTAAGCAAGCATTCCACTCTGCAAATTTATGCATCTCCCCCCCCCCCCAAGCGATTACTTTGAGCTTCAAGCAATTGAACGCGCACTATGTTTTCTGCCCTACTGGGTTTCAGAAGCAATTATAAAATGAATGGAACAACTCTGGACACAAGATGGGACCCAGAAAAAAAACGAAAAATAAACTCTCAAATTGTATAGTTATAGCTTCAATTACTGAAGGACCCCTATTTGGCGTCACGGAGGGAAACCAAAGAAGTCCGGTTCTCGAATGAAAGGACATCTCATAACATAACTCCTAGTTGTCAAGCTATGTAGAGGATGATGATCATATGATTGTCTTCTTGTAAAGTGATACACCGTGTTATATATATATATATATATTGAAATTCAAATAAAATAGTAACCTAAAAATCCTTTTTCATATAAATCATTATAATTTTTAATACCAATTCCTTTTTCTTCTCTACATAATTTGCCATACTTAGAAGTTATATTGTAGTTAAAAAATATTTTTGCTTCAATTTACTTAAGTTTTGGTGGAATTCCTCACTCGCTAAATTTTAATATACAGTTTTAAATTGGTTGGGCATTCCACATTACATCTTTCCCAGGACCAAATGCTTCTTTCTTTTAGAAGTTATCTTGGGAAACACTTAGTTTAGGTCTCATCTTTGGCGAGCAAGAAGTAATAATGCCCAATAGTACCCACCAGCTTGTTTTTCTTTTTTCATATTTTATCTAGTGAGACCATCATAATGTTTGAATATAGGGCTTTTTAATTATCTATTAAAAAAGAATACTAAGGCATTTAATTTATAAACAAAAGTAGTGTACTGGAGCGCATACGGGAATATTTTTCCTTAACATAATACTATACCTTGGCGAACTTTTTTTTCGTAGGAAATGTCGGACTAGCTAATATGCAAGTATCAATCATTCGTGTTTTTTCAATCTGCGCCAGCTTTCACGTCTTGGATCATCTGAAACTTAATTGACCACAGATATTCGGAATTGAAAATTCCATTGAAGAATGTAGACAACAAATAAATACAAATGAATAGGTTTAATCAGGAAAAAGTCGCTCATAAAAAATAAAAATAAAAATTGTAACAAAACAATTTTTTTTTTTTTTTTTTTTTTTTGCTTTCGTTTCACTTTTTTTTAAATCAAAAGTGCATATAAATAAAAAATTTATGAAATACCTGAGGAAAGGAATATGTATATCACTAACGATACTGTTTTTCAATAAATTTTATTGAAATCCCCATACACAAAGAGCCGTTAGACAGTTGTAATCAAAATTTTTCTCAATCGCTACATTGGCTATGTATTTTCATTACGTTGACTAGAAGTCCACTGAAGAAAACGCAGATATTTTTAGAATTTGGCTATATTTCTCTTCCGACGCCTTAGATGTAGACTAAAAATAAGTCTTTACCCAACCGCTTGCGTATAGTTATTTACAAAAGTATATAGGTCATGTTCAAGCAACTTATTGTTTAATAAAATTTATGATACGAGTTCTTTAGTACAACAAGTAATATAAAAAAAATTAAAATCAATGCCTACTTTGGTCAATAAAGAAAAATTTTATTTTAGTTACTTTTTACCAAATAATTACAATTAATATAAACATTGATATACGTATGACAAAATCACAATATTAAGTGGCAATTTTTTTAATAATATATATAGGGAGAATATGAACTATTACTGGGAGTAAAAAAATAGCACTACTACATCAATTTATTCAATTTCGTAACTTATTTTAAAACCTGCTTCTACTGCTGCATTTTTAGATTACATCTATGCTCGTAATATGCTTAGTTAAATGTAAGGCCTCTTCCGTATCACTAAAATTACGAAAAGTCTAATGTCTACAATTCCTTCTGATAGTACGCAAAACGAGTTCATTCATTTACTAAATCTATTTAATATATATCTCTACGTAATTTCGAGCGGGCAATTGCATTTAGCTTTTCGTGAGAGAGAGATTTTTCATTAATATTATTCCAACACAGGTTGTTATCAATAAGAGAAGAAAAAGAGGAAAATGCGGCAAAATGAAGAAAATACCTGCTGTTCAAACAAAAGAACCCCGTCAATATGCCATCAGCTTCAAGGAGGTAATTCTGTAGGGTATACATACAAATCCTTAATACATATCTGTATTGGTCCTAAAATCATTCGTGATCGAGTGAAACTGGGTGTACGCAATTTGGCGATAAATAAAGTAAATGCCACACGATGACGATCGATTTTTTAAAAACATTTCCAATATTTCTAACCACCAATCCATAAGTAAATTTGACCAAACTGTGTTTATTAAAGCTTTCCTTCTTGCAAAATGTTTTTACACGCATCTTTAATATTGTTCCATATTGGCATTTTTGTGCTTTGTGGACTTTTGGTTTCTGTTTCATACCTAAAGTACCAAGGGAGACGAAAGAAAAAGCAAGGTTAAAATCTTGGCGAAATCCTCGCCAAACCAAAAAGTTGCCACTGTAAGATATTGTCTTTCTACTGTTCCGAAGAGTTTCGGTAGCTTATTGTTGCATCTACTTAGTAGCCCGTCAGCCGCTGTCATCAGTTCGAAGAGTACTTACGTATTATCGCAATCGCATTGGCGACATTGTATCAAACAAAGCACTTGGCTGCCAACTTAGCGCTTACGACGCATGCAAAATCGTGGATAGCAACTTGGCGAGTTAATTCGAAAGTTGGCATTGTTGCGATATTACGTAAGTATCGTTCGAAGAACAGCGTTGCCCAAGGAACACCACTTGGAGGTCGGCTACTTTGGTCCCTCGAGGCTGCCCTCTCCAACAAATTCTCGGGGCAGCCCCGGGAGTGTAACGAAACACCCCCTTCCGTCTATAGTATAATCTGTAAGAAAAGAAACATTATTTGAGAACAAAAAGCAGTGGTGATATGTAACACGGACTAGAAAGGTCGTTGATTTTCTGGAAAAAAAATAGTTTTGCAATGAATTATTAAATTAAAGAACTTGGTACGTTTCCGTTTCGCTTGCACAGGCGAAAAAGTCGCCAAAAATGCTACAACGAACTCCAAACTCAATATTCCAGATGTTAATCTTTTTCTAACCCATTTTCAAAATTATTCGAGGTCCTCTCTCATTAGTTTCTTTCAATAATAAATCAAAAATAGAGGAAGAAATAATGAGAACTAACATTTATTAAGTTTTCTATATCTGTATATTGTGTGTTGTCGCCAATAAAGCCATCGAAACGGAAAAGTAACAAAAAAAAACGCTTTCCATAATAAAGATTTAAATTCAAATCCTTAATGAACAATGTAAAATACAGATCTACGGAAAAAAAGTAGTTTTTAAATATAATTATCAAAAATTATTACAAAGAAGATGCTTTGAAAATTCACTAATCGAAACATCTATCAAACATATTCTTTTACAAGTGTTATACTAAATAATACTAAAAAAAAAAGGTTTTATAAATATATTTGTCAATCTAACAACTAAATCGAAAGACATATCACTAAGAATATTCATTGAAGAATATTTTAAATTAGTCACACACAAAATATAAACACATTTCTCAGTCTAAACTAAAAGGAAAAAAATTGTTAAAGCAGGACAAATTTTTTTAAAGCATCAAAATTTTTCACAGAAAATTTATTTTTCAATGAAATTGTAAAATGTAATGAGAGTTAACTTTAAAAATTGTATCCAGAAGTATATCCTCGCTTAAGCAACTATCTCCAAACCTGTAAAATAACAATGTAAATAGGATTAAAAAAACACATTAAATGAAGAAGGAAGCAAAATAGGAAGTAATAGGAGAAACCACATTAAAAACAATAGACATCACAGACACTTTGGGTGCCTGTGGTGTCCTTACCTTCGGAACAAGAGCCCTCATGTTGGGGAAGCGGTTGGCTGAAAGAGAAGGGGGTTCACTTACCGGTACGGAGATGAGGGACCTCATCTTCCGTGGGGGATGGGAAGGAATGAAAGGTGCACTTACCTCAGGGAGGAAAGGGGCATCCTCCCAATCCATAGGCTCCTCTTCTTGGCGGCGATCTGAAAAGAAAGACTCATAAAAAGCATTAATATTTGGCATTGTTTCGACAAATGAGAAGAAACAAAGTAGATAAAAAAAAACGTTAAGACTTAAGCCTAACGCTACAGAAAAGTTAAGAAACTAAGTACAAAAACTAAGCTATTCAATAAGATTAATATATAAAAGGAAGAAACAAGAAAGAAACTTTGAAATACAATAGATTTCAAGTCAGCAAATATAGAAAACAAAGTAGCTTTTTATCAATTAGCACAGAGCAGTTTTATAACACCTTCAGTCACAGTGAAATCTCACATTAAAAGAAAGAATTTCCTTCAAATTATCATATTCTAGGAATTTCGACCAATCAGGATGAAGCAATCAGAAGTGAAAGTTGGAGTGCCTAAAATGCATTGTTAAATTAATTTAAATTATTTGCTTCTGATTATTGTTTTAACACAGACGAACGAATGTTATATTAATCTTGTAAATTGAAATATAACTGATTTTTCATAAGAAAACTGCACATTGTATGTTAGTTTTGTCCACCAAAGCCTGAAATACTAATTTAGCAGCACTAATTTTTGTTTATTTGATGTTTAAAAAAGAGTAAAATTTAGATTTCCATGTGCATTATTTTATTTGATGTGGCCTAAAATATTTACATCTTTCTAAAATCTTACACAGAAAATACAATTTTAAACCGCGCGATTCATAAGTCAGGGACAGGTAATATTTTCAGGAAACGTGTGTTCAACACCATTTCTCCATGAGTATATTTTGCTCCCAAATATTTTTTTTTTAATGAGGCTGCGCATTGGTATTTTTAAACCTTTGCAGACCTAGTACATTCCCCAGGAGCTGGTATCACTTTTTAGCGCTGCACCATATAGGCGATACCAATTACAGCAAGCAATTTTGACGCCCAGTTTTCTCTACAGAGGGAGGCACCTGAACTCTTGCGATGAGAATCAGTACTAGGATTTAATTTTGCCGAGAGCATCCAAGCCAAACAGACACTCTAGGGATCTTTTGCATGCAGCATAATCATACGACATGGCCGCTGTCGATTTTCTGCATCATAAAAATCCACCGACTTGGGCCGGGGTTGAACCCATAACCTTGGGTGCAGAAGGCCAGCGACATACCAACCGCGCCACCTCGCCGGCCTTGCTCCCAAATATGTAATTAGATATCTCTGAAAAAAGTTTTGAATGTATCGGCCATTTCTTAAGCAGAAATACATAGGTTCAAACTAAGAGAATGTCACATAAATAGGTCATAAGAAATATTTTTAAAAAAAAATCTGGTTTAAATGAATACCTATGGAGGGAAAACATTCTGAAGGTACCTTAGATTTTAACAGCGAACTCATGCGGAGTAATGAGGGCTCATGTAATTCAGCCATCGCGCATAATCATGAAGTAGTATGGTGTAAATGTTATGGATTGAAAAATTGAGGTGCCGACTCAGGTGTCGATTTCATCATCTGAACTTGTCTACAAAATAAATTAAAAAGGCATTAATTACTAAAGTGTATATATTTGAACATCGATAAACTAAGGAATATTAAATCATTCAATGATAATGCAATTTCGACAATGAATTTTTAGAATACTTCAAAACAACTTTTAATGTGATTAATTAATTTTTCTCCAATGAGATAGTTTAATTTAAAATGATAACAGAACTGTCAAAAATATTTGCAGATACATTTGCTTAAATAACTTTGTCACCTAATCGCTTTCTTAGTTCGAGCTAGATTTATAAACAGAGCCGAAATAATTAGCAAATGCCATTAGCGATATCGTTTTTATTGCTATAAAACATATTGTTTTATTTCTTACTTGATAAAGAATATTTTTTAAAGTAAGACCAAAACATTTTAGATTTGGAAGCTAGATTATTTTATTTGGGTAGTTATTCATTTAAGATATATCCATTTTACTAACTCTTACTCGAGAGTCGCTTTTTATGTAATACCGTGTATTTCTTCAATTCCTACTATTAGTTCACGCTCTCTCAGTATATATATATATATATATATCTTGTTAAACTTTCATTCATTAATAAAACACACTTTAAAGCGCTCGATTGAGCTGAAATTTTATATGCACGATTATTTTGGATGACAATACAGTAATAGAATTATAATTAATAAAAATTAATTGATTAAAATAATTATTCAAAGAATTACAAATACAGCCACGTTGGCATCATTTTTGGCGACTTGTATCTAAACTTGAAAATGTTTTTTTCCCCACATTTTAAAGCACTCATTTGAGCTGAAATTTTGTATACAGTATTGTTTTGGGTAATAATATGATAATTTAAATATAATTAATTAAAACTAATTGACTGAAATTAATTATTTAAAGAATTACAGATACAGACAGGTTGACTTCATTTTTAGCGATTTGAGTCAAAACTTTAAAAAAAGCTTTTTTCTCCCATTTCAAAGCATTCAGTTGAACTGAAATTTTATGTACACGATTGTTTTGAATGACAAACGATACTTAATGATAATTAATACAAATTAATAGCCACTTAATGTTGTGATTCTGTCATATATATATACATATTTGGCTAAAGTGTAGTGTAGGGGGGGGCGGGTTTTCGATGTCAATTTTTTGGGGGGGGGGTCAAAAAATTATATTAAAATTATATTAATTGTGACTATTTTATAAAAAGTAACTAAAATAATTTTTTTTTGTTGATCTAAGTAGGAATTGACTTAATTTTTTTATATTACTTGTTATTAAGTTACTTGATAATGGGCAGTAGGTGTAAGTGAATTCATAAATAATTCATTTCTACTTAAAGATGCAGTTTTTTTTTTTCGGATTGGAAATATTTAAATTCTCTGTTCGCTGTAGACTTCTTTTTGCTACGTTTCAATTTTCTGTTTTCACTAACTATGCGTTTAAGATCACTTTACTAATATTTTTCACTGGTGACTGAGTAATTCCGAAATACCTTAAAACTTTTTAATATTTTTTTTTTACAATTTTTTTTTTAAATAAATGAAAGAGAATAATTTTTTCTACAAATATAATCGATAACTAAGTCATGGAGATAAAGGTTTTATCGATTTCATAGGGTACCGTAATTTAAATAATTGTTTACATATCTTTTTGTGGTACTTACGTATTAACGCAACATTATTGGCGACATTACATGAAACGAAGCACATGTTTGTCAATTCAGCAAGTACTGCAAATGTAAATCGGGCAGACTAACTTAGCGAGAGTTATCCTGAGCGTTGGCATTGTTGTGATGTAATACGTAAGTAGTCTTTTTCTTAACTTATTTGAAATCAGTGCAATAAGGATTAAAATTTCAATATATATTCGCATTTGGCGCGATATAATCATGACCGAGGTTAAAAATTACTAAATCCGTAGATAATAGCCCTCTTGTCGCTTCAGAATGCAATATCAATAAACAATCAAACATAAGACAATTATATATATATATATATATAGTCTTGATAAAATAAATTAATACCCCCCCCCTCCCAAAAAAGTTGAACTCTTAAATATTTATTTCCATGAGTAAACTTTTCTAAGAAATTACCTCTACAACCAAATGTTTAATCTTATTTTCTCTCAAACTGTTACAAATGAGATTTCTTTTTTTGTGCGATTAAATTAATGAAATAAATATAATTGCTAACTATTTCATTTTAAACACTCTCGGGAAGAAACATGTAGCCTAAGCGAGCACACATAGAACCGGGTTTTTTTCCCCATGATTTTCTAAAAGTTCCTTGTTTTTCCCTCCCACATTGTATCCCTTAATACTGCTAACAGCATTAATCTGCATTTGAGTAATCCTTAAAAAGGTATCATTTGATTAGAATCATTTCTTAGATTGCATTCACCATTACGAGGAGATGAACCATTATCCTAAGAAGGGAGGGGATTGTGTGTGTGTGTTTTGTTTCATCATTAAATGGATGGAACGAGATGAGAAAGTGCTTAAAGAAAAAAGATCTCAAGAACATTGAAAGAGACATTCTCTTTACCTTTGATCTTCAATAGTGTGATTTCGATAATGCAAATAAATGAAGGTATTTGTAATTAAATTATATTTTTTTCATCTTTGAGTGTTTTTGTTGTTTTTACACGTAAATATATAAATGTTATTTTATGAGCGCAAGGTATCTCAAAATAATGGATTTAGTCAATAATCAATAGAAAACGTTTTATGGTTTAATTTTATAGAACGATTATTTTTTCTAAAGGTAGCTAAAATTGTCAAGCATTTTTTTTTTTATTTTCCATTTACTAATCCAAAAGTTGCAAGTGTTTTAGTAAGAACGGATAACACTTCCAGCGAGCAGTTACTGATTTTAAAACGTGTTTAACACAAAATACGAGTCTTTTACCTTAACCACTAGGCTACCATGGCTCCAAGTAGTCATGACCATGGACTCGTCACCAACGTGCCCTGAGCTGGAGCCCAAGCGCCGCTAAAGACCCGCCGTGTAGAGGGGTTGATGCATGCTAAATCTCTCGTGACTCAAGGTCATCCTATTGGAGTGGTGTAGCAATTAGGAGAGTGGGGTGCCACCTCGGGTTTCGTCTTCTTTACTTGACTACGGTTTAAATCTATGGGTCTGTTACCAATTCCCCAAGTTTTGCCTTTTAGTACGACAGTAATAAACACTCATTCATGTGTGTGAAATTTTGAACTACTATTTTATCTGTTTGTCAAAAGTATAGCAATCCTCGTACTGGAAAAACATATTCTTATCAGCTAAAACAGTAGTTGTATTGTCACATTCGAAATTGTTTGTTAATTTTTTTTTGTTTATCATCTATGTCGCATGGCTTGTTTTCTTTGACTTCAGTAATTTACTTTCTTAAATTATTCTAATTCACAACATATTAGAAAATCGAGTTTTGATATCAATATCATTACTTTCTTCACTATATTAAAATTTACCTTTGTTTTACTTATTTTCTTAAGAGAAAAAAAAAAGAAAAACTAAATTGAAAAAAAAAACATCTTTTAAAACTTTCACTTGTGGCCACGGTAGTCTGTGGTCAAGGTAACGGAATCGCAGCTGGCGTGCCATGGGTTCGAACCCAGTACCACTAAAGACCCACCATGTAGGGCAGAGATGCACGTTAAATTTTTCGAGAGCTTGAACGACCTCCCGTTGGTGAGGTAGTTAGGAGAGGGAGTGCTACCTCAGGTGTCGTCATCGTCAATTGACCATGGTTAAAAATTACGAGGTCCGTCACCAAAAGCCATCATGTAGCTGAAAAATGCAACGTTAATATTCACCCCCTCCCCCTCATTCTTAAACTAAACTATCAGAATTATTCAAAGAGAATTTCGAAACCATGAGATGCATATAATGAAATACAATTATATGCAGGTGAAGTCTACATATAATTAACTACTGTAATTTAAAGACTCGGAACTTGTCATCTTTTCCTTCAAGCCAACAACAATGACGGTATTAGTGGTCCACATTTAACTTCACCCATTTAGCGACGGTCGAAATTAGAAATGTAAAGTGATAAAATTGAATGAGGCTGCAAATATTGAATGTTTCGATTCTTGAATCTCATTAACTCTCAGGAGCCAGAGACGCTTGATTCGTAGCATTAGAAGTACTTCCTGCACGTGCATTCAATTATTTCGTTAAATTAGTGTTCGGCTATCTTCAAAGCACAACCGTTTGGAAAAGAGTGACCAGTTTGTTAGCCAGATCTGTATTAACCTCATGTTGTTAACACGGAGCATTATCTTGTCCAAACATTTGTGGCTATTTCGCAAATGCAGTCCCTTATGTCTAGACGTTGTAATTGAGTCCGCTAATTGGACTACGTTTGATGATGGCTGTAATTAAGTCACCGGTCTGGATCATAGAAATATAGCTCAAAATTCTTCAGTGTTACTTCCCCCTCCATTCACAAGGGTTATTAATGCATGTTATAGATAACAATTTCAACGGTCACCCTTCCGGTATAAGGGTTAGCGACGCTGGCTGCTGTGCCATAGGGCCATGGGTTCAAATCCAGAAGAAGGCATGGAAGTTTGTAAATGTATAGTGCCTTCGCGGCATGGGTTACTCTAAATAGCCGTCGATGCGCCTCTCGTGAAGTTGGTGTACGGGGATGAGAGGTGGGAGGTCCCTGACCACCCCCAAGGTGTTCTCTCTCAAAATTGGAGTGGAAATTATCCAAATCGTACCGTCACCTGCATGTTGCTTAAAGATGCGGCTAGCGACAGGCGTCACTGAGCCGTTTTCCATGAGGAATTTCGTGGGCCTCGATCTGGCCTTTACCGATCAGGTGGCATAAGTAACAACAACAGAATTTCAAAACGAAATAGGTTTTTAGAACAGTGATTAAAAACTTAGTAGCTTTAAGGATAACACTTAATGTCTGACATTGGTAGTGCTTTTATAAAATGAAAAATTTGTAAAAAATGTCCATTCATAATATAGAACAGTGCTATAGTAAGTAAGGTATGAGTACTCTGTCGCCCATCCGGTATAGTGGTTAGCGGCGCTGACTGTATGTCTAAGGGCCTGGGTTCGAATCCCGGGGAAGGCATAGATGTTTGTAAATGTGTAGTGCCTTCGCGGCAGAAGGGTACTCTAAATAGCCGTCAAGCCGCAAGTCCTCTCATGAGGTTGGTGGAAGGGGAAGAGAGGTGGGAGGCTCCTGACCACTCCCAGGGTGTTCTCCCTCAAAATTGGGGTGGAACCGAGCCAAATAGTACTGTCACCCGCATGGTGCTCAATGCTACGGCTAACGACAGGCGTACAATATAGCCGGATGCCATGATGAATTTCATGGGCCTCCATCTGACTACGCTGGACAGGTGGGATTAGAAACAACAACATGAGTACTCTAGCGGATACGCTGAAAATGATGATTTAAGACAGTGATCACCAACTCTGGGGCAGTGGACCGGTACCATTCCGTGGATCAAATGGTATGTGCCAGTTCAAGGAACAGTTAATTGTTTCACTTTATTTACTGCGGTGTATTTCTCTTGGGTTTGTGTGACTTTCTGTGGAAATCATTTTATATTCCAGGTTAAATCACTTTAATTTATTTTTAGGGAAATTGTATTAAAATCCGAAGGCATATTTAAATACAATTAAATTAAAATTAGAAAATCAAAACAAGCTAAAATATAATCAACGTCTCACCATCAGCGAGCCACTGTTATTGTTGTTAATCTCACCTGCCTGTCGTAGTCAGATAGAGGCCAACAGAATTTATCATGGTAGAGGGCTAGATTATACGCATGGTCGTTAGACGCAGCTTTGAACACCAAAAAGTTGACAGTATGATTTAGTTCATTTCCACTCCAATTTTGTGGGAGAACACACTGGGGTGGTCAGGGGCCTCCCACCTCTGTTAACCTTCCACCAACCTCACGAGAGGACTTGTGGCTCAACGGCTATATAGAGTATTACGAAGGAACAGTAACGAGATATATAGAGTATTACGAAGGCCCCCGTATTACGAAGGCATTATACATTTACAAACATCCATGCCTTCTTCAGGATTCAAACCCAAACCCTACGGCACAGCATTCAGCGTCGCTAACCACTATCCTGGACGGGCAACTTCGGTTGCGATAAAATTATCAAACGTTTACCTGTCCACTGCAATAAAAAAGCAAAGAAGCACTAATGATATATAGATGCATCAGAAGTGAGTTCATGATCACTTACGGGTGTTTAATCGTGTATTCAAATGAATGTGAGATTCTCTCGTTGTCTCTGTGTCTGGGAAGCTCAAAACTGTAAATACACCAGATGTAAAGCGCATGCGTACGAAGACAAGGAAAGTAAGGTATGTGGAGGAGATCAAATTGAGAAGAAGCTACTATGCATGGACTTGTATTTTTTTAAAATTATTATTGAGAACATTTATAACCCCGTGGCCACAAAGTATCACATGGGGGCTTACATAGAAGTACGCGTTGAGCACACATCACAAAGGTAAGAAGGATTACAACACAAACATCCATGCCTTCTCCGGAATTCCTACCCAGGCCCTACGGCGCCGCAGTCAGCGTTACTAACCACTATACCGGATGGGCAGCATATGGCTTGTATTAAACTCTATCTTATACACATACAAGTATAACAAATTTGTAACTTAATTTAAAAGCATGTATATGTTTAATCCATTCCCTGCAAACTACAAGATATCTCGTAGTTTGTGCGCTGAAAATTTAGATTGATTATATATCTCTATTTGAGTTAGTAATCATTAGAAATGATTGAAGAAAAATTTATGTAGGGTAGTTATCATTTTTTATTATTAAAATTATACCATAGACACAATTAGATTATTATATAATAATTATATACATATGAATGCATTCCAAAATTAAAAGAATATTTTATTATTCTTGCAGTGTATATGAGCTTTAAAGCAAGTATCAACGCAAAGTGCTGGGTTGTTGAGACACACTTGACAAAAATACTTAGCCTATTTACGTTTTTTTTTTTTTTTGTACACATTAAACATGGTTTTGTAGGCATCATTTTTTTCTGTGGGTAGGAAGATGTTTTAAACAATGAAAATTGATTGTATTTGTATTATAGTTACTGCTTTCTCCTTTATTGCTGCCATCGTCATAAAGTAGTTGCATAATAACTCATTACCTAAATTGACACATCCCGCTTTTCTTATATTCCATCGATTTCTTTGGTTATAAAACTTGTATGTATTCCGCAGGAAGATTTCAAAATAAGGTAGAATGATTTTCTTGTATCAATAGATGGTTTTCCTGTGTGGTCTGCTAAATATTACTCTTATCAGTTCATTTTTATTATTTTACAACTCTTTTAAAACCATCATCACATTATAGATTTTTTCCCAGCGAGAATCATTGCACGTATGTATCAAATTAATTATAATAATATTTACATGCAACTCTGTCGTCATATGAAATTATATGACGAGCTTGTAAAATCAAACGAAACAAAAAAATACTGTGTGTATTAAGATTTTTTGAACCCCCCCCCCCACTATGAGATCTCGTAAATAGCACTCAGCATATTAATCTTATTCAGTGATGCCAGACTACTAATTACCCCGTAGTGCTTTCTTTTTATATAAAAAAATTGCTGTAAATGCTATTACAATATATTATCAATAACTCAATATTATTATATTTTGTAAAATGTCATGTTTTCTTAAAAATAAAACATTGGCATCCAGGACAAGACTCTCCAAATATGCAAGTCTGTTGTGCTCATGTCTCAGGATCGAAATATTTAACATGGGTGAAATGAGGAGAAGGAGGTTCTGATCAAGTGTGTCTAACCACATGAATGTGAATTGAAATTACAAGGCCAAGGTAGGCAATTGCTTAGGGTCGTCAACTGGTGCCCAGCATTATTTTCATCAAATAGTGTAGTGCTTCTTAAACTTTCAGTATTTGTGACCCAATTTTCAATCCTAATTTTCATCGTGCCCCTCTCTATAGAATAACAATGTATTGAATTCAATTATAATACACTTTGACGCTAAAAAAAAACTAAAATACCACTTTAATTGTAAGCCGTCCAAATTATCAAGTTAAGTACTAAGTTTAGTATGTAACATTATGCATGGCAAGCCTATGGAGTCAATGCTAATTAAACCTGTTTTAACTTAGTATTGTTTTATTAATTATCGAATACATTGTTCAGTACATATACATTTATAAGTGTATCATATTAGTGTAAATGTGTATTTTATTTTTTATTACATTAGAATGTGTTTTGTTTTGCTTTCTTTCAGTAAATTAATAATTTTTTAAAAATATTTTTTTGTTTTCAATTTTTTAATATGCTTGCGCCTTCACCTAGGTCTATCACACCCCCTAGAGTGGTACACCACAGTTAGATAAAAGCTGGAATAGTAGGTTCCTACCACTAAAGACACTTCAAGTAGAGGAGAGGGATCTCTGAGGAAAATTAAAAATCCCATATTGATGTGGTGTGGAAGCCTGGAAAGTCGCGTTAAAATTCAGGTGTCGTCTGCCTCACATGACCATAGTTCAAAACTATGATGTTCGTTACCAGTATCTCTCGGTCAGCATCATAATGTATATTTAATAAGCATTTAACCATTAAACTTTGACATTCCAAGATCATTTGCTAAATTTTGACTCGTAGTTTCAATTCAGTGTTAATAAAAACTTATTCATTAGTTTTAAAAAGGACTAAGTATTTGGCTAAATTGAAATGTATTACATAAATATTTACTTGAATATTTTTTAAGGTTAGATTTCATAAATATATCCGTGAAACTTTGGATTTCTACTTAAAAACTACACTGGTGTCCAAAAAAGTTAAGCATAATTCGTAAAAGGCGAAAAACATGGAGTAAATATTCGTAAAATTATTCCAAATTTCTTCCGGATATTAATTGGGTGAAGAAGAAACATTGCGTTTACGCAAAACGTTGCAGTCGACTACGTCCTGCGTGAAACACTAGCGCATGTCGGAACGTGGAGAAACCGATTCACGCAGCATAGTCAGTTCAGACCAGTTTCGTGCAACTGCTGGGCGAAGGAACGTTGTTAACCACCAAACAAGGTGAATGATGGCACAAAGAAGCCAATTGGACATGTTTACGAAAGGAAGAATCGTTGAAATGCTGGAATCCTCACGATCACAAACCGAAGTGTCTCGAATTCTGAATGTGGACCAGTCTGTGATCTCAAGACTGTGGCAGAGGTTTCAAAGAACGGGAGATGTTACTCGACAACCAGTATCAGGTCGACCAAGAGTCACAACCCCTCGCCAAGATCGATATCTGGTAATAAGTGCGCGACGTCAGAGGGTCAGTACTGCCAGAGCACTGGGTTTGGCGCTCACAGTCGTCACAGGAATACTAATTTCGAGACAAACTGTTTAAAGGAGACTCATTCATGCTGGCCTGTAGGCCAGAACACCAGCAGTTTGCATTCCCCTCACGTCTGCGAATAAACGCGCTCGTTTGAACTGGAGTTTGAAACATCCACATTGGAGAGTGGGCCAATGTGATGTTCAGTGACGAGTCCCGGTTTAGTCTGAGTAGTGATTTTTGGCGGGTAACGATATGGAGAGAACGTAGAACACGTTTTGAACCCAGAAACATAACGGAAAGACATCATTTTCCATCAAGGGGTGTAATGGTATGGGGAGACATCAAGATGGACGGCCGCACAGACCTCCATTTCTTTGACACGGGGTCTGTGACTGCTCAAAGATACAGAGACGAAGTTCCTTAGCCTTATGTTCGCTTGTTTCGAGGTGCTGTCGGTCCTGACTTCATATTCTTGGATGGATAATGAGCCATGTCACCTAGCGGTGCTGATTGATGACTTCCTTGAAACGGAAAACATTCATCGCATGTCGTGACCTGCGAACTCCCCTGATTTAAATCCTATGGAGCATGTATGGGATATGCTCGGGAGACAAATTGCAGCCGTTTCGCACCCACAAAGCTCCGTTACAGAACTGAAGAAAGCTCGCCAAGAAGCTTGGAACCGTTTGAGCCCACAACTCATTCATCATCTCATAGCAAGTATGGTAAATTCGCTGTTCTGCGTGCCTGGCTGTCAGAGGTGACCACACGCCTTATTAAATTACAGCATCAGTATTTTATTTGTTATTCTTTCATTTTTTCTTTAAAGTGTGAATCCTTGCTATGCTCAGTTTTCTTTCAAACTGCTACTTTGTATAATAAAATTAATTACTATCATTCTTTTGATTTGCTTCCTTATTTTATAACCATTTTTACACTCGCATATCACGTTTCCCGCCATTCTGATTTACAGTTTCTTCTTTATTCACATAATTATCAATTATGCTTAACTTTTAGACACCAATGTATATTAAGAGATTGGAGTTGATATATCCCTTAAAAGCTTACGAGCTTTAAAAGAAGTATCAAACACAACCTCGCTCTTCCTCATTTTTTTATAGAGAAACTGATGCATATTGACCTTATATTCGTCCATATTCTCCATCTCTAGGCTTCTTCCAAGAAATAATCACAAAAATCTTGTTACTAGACAATTTTTTCCGCAGCGGTTGGTTGTTAATTTGACATCCACATGCATCCTTTTTAACCATTCGA